>JAZDUA010001112.1:177500-204175 GCA_038098605.1 Gryllus longicercus
GCTTTATAAAGGATCGGATCACGTGACCTCGTACGTCATCTCTCTACCTCACTCTGCTTTGACGTGGCCTAACTGCTGCTTGTTTTGCGCACGGCACCCTGTAGCTCTCTTCTAGAAGAGTCCTGATCTGGCATGGCACTTTTTGTTCGGGTGGCGATTTTTAGTTACACACACCCTCTACCTTGCAGGCTCTCTCTCAGCAAAGGAAGCTAAGCCGATCACGCTGCAATATCATTATTGATAAACCACTGTATTTCCATCATCACTCACCTCATCAGTATCGATATTCAGTTCATCATTTCTCTTGTCTTCAGTGACGGTTGAAGGGCCCCTGAACCCAAATAAATGAATTAATAAAAACTATTCTATATCAATTTATTCAAATTACCAATATCGATATTTAGTTCATTCATATTATTATCGACATATTCACCTAATCATTATCGATATTTAATTCATCATTTCTCTTGTCTTCAATGACGATCGAAGAGCTAAATAAATGAATTAATTAAAACTAATCGATCTCAATTCATTCATACCATTATCGACATATTCACCTCATCAGTATCGATATTCAGTTCATCATTTCTCTTGTCTTCAATGACGGTTGAAGGGCCTCTGAACCTAAATAAATGAATTAATAAAAACTATCGCCGCTGCCACCGCCCACAGCCCGCGTGAACACGGCCCCGCGCCGTCCGAGCCGTCCGCGCGCTCAGGGACAGCGCGATCTGGGCCGGCGATTAGCGCGTGGGCGTGGGCGTGGGCGTTGCGCCTTTCTCCGCCGACGCGCTCCGGTGGTTCGCCAAGTCCCCGCTTGCGCGCTGGGGTTCGGCCAAAACACGGCCTCCACGTCGCCCGACGTGATGATGGGTGATGCCCTCGACACGGGACGTCGAGCGTTATGCTTGCTATGTGTGCGTGCGTGCGTGCGGTGTCCGCAATGAACGGGCTCTTCCTAGAGCAGCGTTTGCCAACTCGCGGGGAAATGACGTCGGAGCTCAATTCCCTTCCGCGAGCAGGCGACAAGAGAAGCTGGGCGAGGAAAGGTGTGAGAGAGAAAGATAGTGAGAGTGAGTGAGAGTGAGAGAGTGTGAGGGAGTGAGTGAGAGAGAGGGAGTGAGTGAGAGAGAGTGAGAGTGTGAGAGAGTGTGAGAGAGTGAGAGTGAGTGAGAGTGAGTGAGAGTGTGAGAGAGAGTGAGAGTGAGAGAGAGAGTGTGGGAGAGAGCGCGAGAGTGAGTGAGAGAGAGAGAGCGGGAGAGAGAGGTGGACTGGAGGGTGATGGCACAATTCTTGCTTCAGATTCGGATTCAGCGCATTGACATATATAGAGAAATATGTGTCAAGTCTCTGGGCCTGACAAGCTTTTTTTATTTTGTGAGTGTTATTGGTTCAGGACGAACTGAAATGGTTGTTTTTCATAACATTGTATAGAATATTTTATTAGAATGTTAAATCAATCTTCTCCCATATAGTTATGTGTTAGAAGAATTGAAGTGGAATTACTGGCTACGATAAAGTAGGATATTCCTTTCTGTTATAAAATATACTACGTTTTATTTGATTAATTTTCGTATTTTTATGTTTTTATTGAATCATAAACATTTCAATGAATAAAACAACTTATAATCGTAATTATTGAGCCAACCTTTTCCGACCACTTTCGTACCATCATTGGAACACTAAGCCCGGCGCCGCGTCGGACACTTCCTTTGCCCGGCCGCGCCGTTCGGAGCAGGAGAGCAGATTTTTGTGACGTCACAGAGCATTGAGTGTGCAAGAACTGTCCTAGAGGCTAGGGTTGTCCTCTTTCCATTTGTCTACGAAACAAGAGTAGAAAGTTTAATCCCGTTTTAAAATTAGGTGTGAAATAAGATTTATAAAGGGGTAGATATGATGGAAGTCGCTGGGGGCGAGATCTAGTCTCTAGAGAGGGTTGTCAAAGAGCTCTCAGTGGAATGCTACCTGTTGTGAACTGAGCCATGTGTGTCTACCATATAGACTACATCTTTTATACCTCAAGAATATCATATCCAGTCAGCGTTATCTGTATCGCAATGGTAAGAGATGCAAGTATCAGTCAAACACTGATATCTATCCCAAGTGGCAGAATTCTACGACACAGAGACACAAAAATTGATCCCACCGACTACCAAATATCTGCACAAAAATTGCACATGAGCTTTTAATGATACAATTTATTGTTTTCCGTGAAATTAGGTTGTTTCTTTTTGTTGATGACCTACAGAAATTTTCTGAATGCGTCTCATTTATGGGAGAACATGTTCAGAAAGTTGAACTACTTGGCTTCAGAATGGAGTGGGTATCTCTTCAGAGAATACGATATCTTTACATCGGGGGGGGGGGGGGGTGATTTGATACACTTTTTGTCTAGTGTGAAATCAATTACCTAAGACCATAGAACAAGCTAAAAGAATAATAATCGCGAAAAATTGTGCATAAATTTACAGCGAGTTGCTTAGCAAAACGTCAACGGAATTCTGCGATTAAAAAGTATTGGTAATATACTAATATCCTCATGTATCTAAAAACGTTTGTTTAATATTATTTCAAGGACGGTTGGTGTGACATAAACAAAATCAACTTCGTATTACGGTAACATACGTTCTTAGTTGATTGATTAAGAACCGAAATTGTTTTCTAAACGTAATGTCCTGACATTTCCATGTAGATAGATTGTGCCCTCCCATTCGCAATTTTTCTTGCGTGAAAATATTTTCTTTCAGAATTACGTTATAAATGCATTGTATTACAATGAACAGTTGCTGGACAAACTGCTGAGTAAAAGACTTCTTCTATAACTGACAGACCTTTTAACACGCCAATGCTAGAATTTCCTTGTAGTCAATCAGAACTGTACAGCCTAGTCCTAGTTCATCAATTACTGGTTTTCGCTTCCCACGACATGGTAAATGGTCGACAGTTTGTCAGCCGTTTGTAGGGACGAGTGACCATGTGGATAAGTACTCCACTTTTTTTTTCTTTTTCTTATTCCTCTGTTTTGCTGGTAGTCGTCTAGCTAGTGTATTACGTATCCCTCTGCCTAACGCATGCGTATAGACGCATGCGTATGTGTGTGTGTTGCAGTGGGATATAGGGGCCTGATTCGCGGTGACCAACCTTTCTGATGCCCATGTCCTCATGGGACTCTTGAAGCGGATTGTCGGGGCCCGAGCGGGATGTGAACTCACTAACACCCAGAGTGTGTTGCAGTAGGCTGTCGGGGAACTCTGGAAGTGTATGTGTTGCAGTAGTGTTTGGGGGCCCGAGGGGGTTGTAAGCTCTCCAATGTCCAAAGTGTGTATGTATTGCAGCAGGCCGTCGAGGGCCAAATGCGGCAAGACTTGTCTAACGCCTCTGTGTGTGAGTGTGTGCGTGCGTATGTGTGTGTGTGTATGTGTGTGTGTGTGTGTGTGTTGCAGCGGGCTGTCGGGGCCCGAGCGCGGCGTGAGCGTTGTCTAACGCGTGCGTGTGTGTGTGTTGCAGCGGGCTGTCGGGTCCCGAGCGCGGCGTGAGCGTTGTCTAACGCGTGCGTGTGTGTGTTGCAGCGGGCTGTCGGGGCCCGAGCGCGGCGTGAGCCTTGTCTAACGCGTCTGTGCGTGTGTGTGTGTGTTGCAGCGGGCTGTCCGGGCCCGAGCGCGGCGTGAGCGTTGTCTAACGCGTCTGTGTGTGTGTGTGTGTGTGTGTGTGTGTGCGTGTGTTGCAGCGGGCTGTCGGGGCCCGAGCGCGGCGTGAGCCTTGTCTAACGCGTGTGCGTGTGTGTGTTGCAGCAGGCTGGCGCGGCGTGTGCCCTGTATCTGACATGTGTGTGCGTGTGTGTGTGTTGCAGCGGGCTGTCGGGGCCCGAGCGCGGCGTGAGCCCCGTGTCTAATGCGTGTGTGCGTGTGTGTGTTGCAGCGGGCTGTCGGGGCCCGAGCGCGGCGTGAGCCTTGTCTAACGCGTGCGTGTGTGTGTGTTGCAGCGGGCTGTCGGGGCCCGAGCGCGGCGTGAGCCCCGTGTCTAATGCGTGTGTGCGTGTGTGTGTTGCAGCGGGCTGTCGGGGCCCGAGCGCGGCGTGAGCCCCGTGTCTAATGCGTGTGTGCGTGTGTGTGTTGCAGCGGGCTGTCGGGGCCCGAGGGCGGCGTGAGCCTTGTCTAATGCGCGTGCGTGTGTGTGTTGCAGCGGGCTGGCGCGGCGTGTGCCCTGTATCTGACATGTGTGTGCGTGTGTGTGTGTTGCAGCGGGCTGTCGGGGCCCGAGCGCGGCGTGAGCCTTGTCTAACGCGTGTGCGTGTGTGTGTTGCAGCGGGCTGGCGCGGCGTGTGCCCTGTATCTGACATGTGTGTGCGTGTGTGTGTGTTGCAGCGGGCTGTCGGGGCCCGAGCGCGGCGTGAGCCCCGTGTCTAATGCGTGTGTGCGTGTGTGTGTTGCAGCGGGCTGTCGGGGCCCGAGGGCGGCGTGAGCCTTGTCTAATGCGCGTGCGTGTGTGTGTTGCAGCGGGCTGGCGCGGCGTGTGCCCTGTATCTGACATGTGTGTGCGTGTGTGTGTGTTGCAGCGGGCTGTCGGGGCCCGAGCGCGGCGTGAGCCTTGTCTAACGCGTGTGCGTGTGTGTGTTGCAGCGGGCTGGCGCGGCGTGTGCCCTGTATCTGACATGTGTGTGCGTGTGTGTGTGTTGCAGCGGGCTGTCGGGGCCCGAGCGCGGCGTGAGCCCCGTGTCTAATGCGTGTGTGCGTGTGTGTGTTGCAGCGGGCTGTCGGGGCCCGAGGGCGGCGTGAGCCTTGTCTAATGCGCGTGCGTGTGTGTGTTGCAGCGGGCTGGCGCGGCGTGTGCCCTGTATCTGACATGTGTGTGCGTGTGTGTGTGTTGCAGCGGGCTGTCGGGGCCCGAGCGCGGCGTGAGCCTTGTCTAACGCGTGTGCGTGTGTGTGTTGCAGCGGGCTGGCGCGGCGTGTGCCCTGTATCTGACATGTGTGTGCGTGTGTGTGTGTTGCAGCGGGCTGTCGGGGCCCGAGCGCGGCGTGAGCCTTGTCTAACGCGTGTGCGTGTGTGTTTTGCAGCGGGCTGGCGCGGCGTGTGCCCTGTATCTGACATGTGTGTGTGTGTGTGTGTGTTGCAGCGGGCTGTCGGGGCCCGAGCGCGGCGTGAGCCTTGTCTAACGCGTGCGTGTATGTGTGTTGCAGCGGGCTGTCGGGGCCCGAGCGCGGCGTGAGCCCCGTGTCTAATGCGTGTGTGCGTGTGTGTGTTGCAGCGGGCTGTCGGGGCCCGAGCGCGGCGTGAGCCCTGTATCTAACATGTGTGTGCGTGTGTGTGTGTTGCAGCGGGCTGTCGGGGCCCGAGCGCGGCGTGAGCCCCGTGTCTAATGCGTGTGTGCGTGTGTGTGTTGCAGCGGGCTGTCGGGGCCCGAGCGCGGCGTGAGCGTTGTCTAACGCGTCTGTGCGTGTGTGTGTGTTGCAGCGGGCTGTCGGGGCCCGAGCGCGGTGTGAGCCCCGTATCTAACATGTGTGTGCTTGTGCGTGTGTTGCAGCGGGCTGTCGGGGCCCGAGCGCATCGTGAGCCCTGTATCTAACATGTGTGCGTGTGTGTGTTGCAGCGGGCTGTCGGGGCCCGAGCGCATCGTGAGCCCTGTATCTAACATGTGTGCGTGTGTGTGTGTTGCAGAGGGCTGTCGGGGCCCGAGCGCGGCGTGAGCGTTGTCTAACGCGTCTGTGCTTGTGCGTGTGTTGCAGCGGGCTGTCGGGGCCCGAGCGCGGCGTGAGCGTTTTCTAACGCGTCTGTGTGTGTGTGTGTGTGTGTTGCAGCGGGCTGTCGGGGCCCGAGCGCGGCGTGAGCCCCGTGTCTAACATGTGTGTGCTTGTGTGTGTGTTGCAGCGGGCTGTCGGGGCCCGAGCGCGGCGTGAGCGTTGTCTAACGCGTGCGTGTGTGTGTGTTGCAGCGGGCTGTCGGGGCCCGAGCGCGGCGTGAGCCCTGTATCTAACATGTGTGTGCGTGTGTGTGTGTTGCAGCGGGCTGTCGGGGCCCGAGCGCGGCGTGAGCGTTGTCTAACGCGTGCGTGTGTGTGTGTTGCAGCGGGCTGTCGGGGCCCGAGCGCGGCGTGAGCCCTGTATCTAACATGTGTGTGCGTGTGTGTGTGTTGCAGCGGGCTGTTGGGGCCCGAGCGCGGCGCGAGCCTTGTCTAACGCGTCTGTGTGTGTGTGTTGCAGCGGGCTGTCGGGGCCCGAGAGCGGCGTGAGCCTTGTCTAACGCGTGCGTGTGCGTGTGTTGCAGCGGGCTGTCGGGGCCCGGCGCGGCGTGAGCCCTGTATCTAACATGTGTGTGCGTGTGTGTGTGTTGCAGCGGGCTGTCGGGGCCCGAGCGCGGCGCGAGCCTTGTCTAACGCGTCTGTGTGTGTGTGTTGCAGCGGGCTGTCGGGGCCCGAGCGCGGCGTGAGCGTTGTCTAACGCGTGCGTGTGTGTGTGTTGCAGCGGGCTGTCGGGGCCCGAGAGCGGCGTGAGCCTTGTCTAACGCGTGCGTGTGCGTGTGTTGCAGCGGGCTGTCGGGGCCCGAGCGCGGCGTGAGCCCTTTATCTAACATGTGTGTGCGTGTGTGTGTGTTGCAGCGGGCTGTTGGGGCCCGAGCGCGGCGCGAGCCTTGTCTAACGCGTCTGTGTGTGTGTGTTGTAGCGGGCTGTCGGGGCCCGAGCGCGGCGTGAGCCCTGTATCTAACATGTGTGTGCGTGTGTGTGTGTTGCAGCGGGCTGTCGGGGCCCGAGCGCGGCGTGAGCGTTGTCTAACGCGTGCGTGTGTGTGTGTTGCAGCGGGCTGTCGGGGCCCGAGCGCGGCGTGAGCCCTGTATCTAACATGTGTGTGCGTGTGTGTGTGTTGCAGCGGGCTGTTGGGGCCCGAGCGCGGCGCGAGCCTTGTCTAACGCGTCTGTGTGTGTGTGTTGCAGCGGGCTGTCGGGGCCCGAGAGCGGCGTGAGCCTTGTCTAACGCGTGCGTGTGCGTGTGTTGCAGCGGGCTGTCGGGGCCCGAGCGTGGCGTGAGCCCTGTATCTAACATGTGTGTGCGTGTGTGTGTGTTGCAGCGGGCTGTCGGGGCCCGAGCGCGGCGCGAGCCTTGTCTAACGCGTCTGTGTGTGTGTGTTGCAGCGGGCTGTCGGGGCCCGAGCGCGGCGTGAGCGTTGTCTAACGCGTGCGTGTGTGTGTGTTGCAGCGGGCTGTCGGGGCCCGAGAGCGGCGTGAGCCTTGTCTAACGCGTGCGTGTGCGTGTGTTGCAGCGGGCTGTCGGGGCCCGAGCGCGGCGTGAGCCCTTTATCTAACATGTGTGTGCGTGTGTGTGTGTTGCAGCGGGCTGTTGGGGCCCGAGCGCGGCGCGAGCCTTGTCTAACGCGTGCGTGTGTGTGTGTTGCAGCGGGCTGTCGGGGCCCGAGCGCGGCGTGAGCGTTGTCTAACGCGTGCGTGTGTGTGTGTTGCAGCGGGCTGTCGGGGCCCGAGCGCGGCGTGAGCCCTGTATCTAACATGTGTGTGCGTGTGTGTGTGTTGCAGCGGGCTGTTGGGGCCCGAGCGCGGCGCGAGCCTTGTCTAACGCGTCTGTGTGTGTGTGTTGTAGCGGGCTGTCGGGGCCCGAGAGCGGCGTGAGCGTTGTCTAACGCGTGCGTGTGTGTGTGTTGCAGCGGGCTGTCGGGGCCCGAGCGCGGCGTGAGCCCTGTATCTGACATGTGTGTGTGTGTGTGTGTGTGTGTTGCAGCGGGCTGTCGGGGCCCGAGAGCGGCGTGAGCCTTGTCTAACGCGTGCGTGTGTGTGTGTTGCAGCGGGCTGTCGGGGCCCGAGCGCGGCGTGAGCCCCGTGTCTAATGCGTGTGTGCGTGTGTGTATTGCAGCGGGCTGTCGGGTCCCGAGCGCGGCGTGAGCGTTGTCTAACGCGTCTGTGCGTGTGTGTGTTGCAGCGGGCTGTCGGGGCCCGAGCGCGGCGTGAGCCTTGTCTAACGCGTGCGTGTGCGTGTGTTGCAGCGGGCTGTCGGGGCCCGAGCGCGGCGTGAGCCTTGTCTAACGCGTGCGTGTGCGTGTGTTGCAGCGGGCTGTCGGGGCCCGAGCGCGGCGTGAGCGTTGTCTAACGCGTGCTTGTGCGTGTGTTGCAGCGGGCTGTCGGGGTCCGAGCGCGGCGTGAGCGTTGTCTAACGCGTCTGTGTGTGTATGTTGCAGCGGGCTGTCGGGGCCTGAGCGCGGCGTGAGCCCCGTGTCTAATGCGTGGGTGCTTGTGTGTGTTGCAGCGGGCTGTCGGAGCCCGAGCGCGGCGTGAGCCCTGTATCTAACATGTGTGTGCGTGTGTGTGTGTTGCAGCGGGCTGTCGGGGCCCGAGCGCGGCGTGAGCGTTGTCTAACGCGTCTGTGCGTGTGTTGCAGCGGGCTGTCGGGGCCCGAGCGCGGCGTGAGCGTAGTCTAACGCGCGTGCGTGTGTGTGTTGCAGCGGGCTGTCGGGGCCCGAGCGCGGCGCGAGCCTTGTCTAACGCGTGCGTGTGTGTGTGTGTTGCAGCGGGCTGTCGGGGCCCGAGCGCGGCGTGTGCCCCGTGTCTAACGCGTCTGTGTGTGTGTGTTGCAGCGGGCTGTCGGGGCCCGAGCGCGGCGCGAGCCTTGTCTGACGCGTCTGTGTGTGTGTGTTGCAGCAGCGGGCTGTCGGGGCCCGAGCGCGGCGTGAGCGTTGTCTAACGCGTCTGTGTGTGTGTTGCAGCGGGCTGTCGGGGCCCGAGCGCGGCGTGAGCGTTGTCTAACGCGTGTGCGTGTGTGTGTTGCAGCGGGCTGTCGGGGCCCGAGCGCGGCGTGAGCGTTGTCTAATGCGTGTGTGCTTGTGTGTTGCAGCGGGCTGTCGGGGCCCGAGCGCGGCGTGAGCCTTGTCTAACGCGTGCGTGTGTGTGTTGCAGCGGGCTGTCGGGGCCCGAGCGCGGCGTGAGCGTTGTCTAACGCGTCTGTGTGTGTGTGTTGCAGCGGGCTGTCGGGGCCCGAGCGCGGCGTGACCCTTGTCTAACGCGTCTGTGTGTGTGTGTGTGTGTGTGTGTGTGTGTTGCAGCGGGCTGTTGTGGCCCGAGCGCGGCGTGAGCCTTGTCTAACGCGCGTGTGTGTGTGTTGCAGCGGGCTGTCGGGGCCCGGGCGCGGCATGAGCGTTGTCTAACGCGTGCGTGTGTGTGTGTTGCAGCGGGCTGTCGGGGCCCGAGCGCGGCGTGAGCCCCGTGTACGTGCGCTGCGCGCAGGGCCGCCTGGACTGGTCGTACCCGCGCGGGGCGCTGCGCGTGCTGCTGCGCCTGGGCGGCGCGGGCCACGACTTCCGGGGCTGCGTGCGGCTGGGCGAGCGCGCCGCCGGCGCCCGCCTCTTCCTCGAGGGCCCGCGCTCGCTCGCGCCGCTCTTCGAGGACGAGGAGGACGTTGACGAGGGCGGCGAGAGCGAGCCCCGCTGCTTCAAGTCGCGCGAGGGGCAGGCTGTGCTGTTCCTGGAGGCGCCGGCCGGCGCGGCGCCGCTCAGCAGGCAGATGATGACACTGTTCTACCGCCTGCGGCCGTTGAAGAAGGACGCCGCCGCGGCCGCCGTGCCCGACCACGACGACGACGGTGAGTCCACTCGCACATTTTGACAGGTCGCACCGCTTAATATCCTTTCGAAGCTGAATGTGTGAAGAGTTCCACTGTCACCGCTAGCTGAAATTACAAAGGAGTATTCATCAGGCTGGTCAGCGAAATATAAACCGGTTCACTGTCTTTTCCTTCCTTCCCGCTTTTTTCCCCTCTTCCTTTTTTCCATTTCCTCTTTCATGTCTTTTTCTTCGATATTTCTCTTTACTTTATCGTTATTCCTCATTTTCTACTCACAGAGTCCTCTCTCTCTCTCTCTCTCTCTCTCTCTCTCTCTCTCCGTTCTCTCTCATCTCTCCCTTCTCTCTCCCTTTTCTCTCTCTCTCCCTCTCTCTCTCTCACTCTCTTCTCTTTCATGTCCATACTCTATGTCTCCAGCCTTTCCCTCTCCTCTTTCTCTTTTTATTCTCTCTAAGCTCTTTAGCACTCATTACTAAATGCAATTGTTTATGTTGTATATAGCATTTATGTTGTATATATCGTACACCGAATGGATCTAGAATGGCTATATTCAGAGAGAATTAACTTTTGTTTTTATTCGTTTGTTTTAGCTTTAAAGTGCAAACTTACATCAGAAAAATGTTTATACTCTATTATTTTTGTTAGTTTAATAGTGCAAATAATTATAAATTAATAATATTTACTAAATAATTACAAATTATTTATTAAATAATTACAAATTATTTTAAATGATACTTGGGTCGGAATTTACTCTAAATAATGTACTTTTTAAATAATGAAGTTCCCGAGGTAACAAAACCTTTTGTCAAGGAAGCATCTTACTAATTGAGAATCCGAACACTAGAGAGTAACTAAGTTCTCTGAAGTAAAAAGTACATTTAAAATATTAAAAGATTTATTCTTGAGGATTATCGACTTATAATGTATGTTGCACAACTTAAAACTGTTTATTTCAACATGCAAACGGTTTCTTATTAACTGAGTTTTTCTAACTATGCTACTCCAGTCGACTTTCACTCAAATAAAGTTGATTAATCTGTACCTGAAAAGTGGAGGAGGAAGAGTCTTCCGAATTGGTTCCCATCGATCTGCTGCAGAGCTACGTGCTCCTCGTAGATAGCGATCTTCGAGTATGTAAAGCGTTTTTGTGGAGAGATCTAATTAAGACATCGGGTGCAAGCATAGGCACTGCGGGATTGCCAGCCCATCTGCCCAGGGCTGATTCGTACCCTGTTACATAGCTGCAGTTTCTGGTTAATGCAATTTTTCGAAAACTAAAAAGAGAAGAAGAGTTTAAAAAATTGCATGTTTATGTGTATAGATATGTTTTGTTAATGTTATTGGAGTGTATTTTTTCACAAAACATTTGTTGTAGTTCATGCACATTGTAAATTCTATCACTGCAGTCATTTTATATGGAATTCTCAATAACAAATGTGACCAACGACTCATATTGAAAATATATTAAATAAACTTTTACTTAAAGTAGAAAGCGTTTGAACAGGGTATTCGTGTATCTCATGTAATATTGCCTCCATCGCACTATGAAGCCACATGCGCCGATTCACTACCGGCCGCCCTGCTTGGTCTGCAGGAACCGGAGCTTCAAAATGAGATCTCCTCACAAACATTTTTGCTTGTTTGTGTTTTATAATGTAACTACAAAGAGATTTTTAAATAATGTTATTACACTTGGAAAAGTTTTGCCTATAATTTCTGTTTTTGGAAAGAGTCATCGAAGTTTTTGTACTGGACATTTTGAGTTCTGGTTTCGCGGATATTTTCCATAGAATTGTCAGTTATGAGCACGTTGAACGACTCAAATTACAGATCTGTAATTGTTTTCTCTCTTTTTTCTTCAGAAAGGAATTACTGGAGGTATCGAAACTCCAAAATTACCCTCCTCTTAAAAAGTTGCTTGTTCCTCTTCACGAATAAGTTTTAAAATGATACTACAACGAGTTATTTCTATAATGTTGGAAGAGTTCTACCTAGATTTTTTTGTTTTATAATGTTCTAAGAAAGAGTAAACGGAGATCACGCATTGGGACATTTTGATTTCTGGTTCCCCAGCCATTTTCCACGAAATTGTCAGATAAAACAGATGACTTCTAGGCTGTCCGGGTGACGCCGCGTCGTTGTCAGATAGACCGACGTTTCGCCTGTGATGTCGCAGGCTTCTTCAGGGTAGTCACTACCCTGATGAAGCCTGCGACATGACAGGCGAAACGTCGGTCTATCTGCCAACGACGCGGCGTCACCCGGACAGCCTAGAAGTCATGAACTCGAGCCGCTGAAGCCTACGTGTACAGATAATACAGATCTCTAATTTTTTTTCTTAACGAAGGTCCGTATTTGGGCACGGATCTGGCGCATCACGTGTTCGACTTCCTCCTGCCCCCCGGCGAAGCCAGGTGCGCCTGCCGGTCTGCAGGGCGGGGGCCGCTCGCATGGCGCGACGCGCAGCCCGGGCCGCGGGGCCAACGGAGCGTGACAAACGACGAAATGGCTCTGATGAGGGTCCGCGCCACTCGTGTCCCGTATTAGTCGAACGTAGCTGGGGGGAGGCGGGCGCGCGGGGGGCAGGAGATGATTGCGAAAAACGGCGGTGATTGGGGCCGCTCCGAAATGAACTGGGCGACATTACGCTTCTCTCGCTGTTTGATGGACTCGCTATCGTATCACCGCCCCAAGTTATCCAAACACCCCGGTTGGTATTACACGAAATTACAACTGCCATTATGTATTTTTCGTACATAATCTGTCGTAAAGTGTGCGGCAATCAGCGGAAAGTGGAGTTAAAATCTGAACGGGGTAATTCAAACAGATTCTGTGTTTCTGTTTCTTTTTTTTCTGTTTCTGAAAGCTGCAGACGCACGTAGAAGTATTGGACAGGAGAAATTTCATAAAAGCATCTATCCAATATCTCTTAAGGTGGTGGTGTCTTCTCCATGACTGTTTCATACTCCGAATAAATTCATGTAACAAAAACATATGCAGATTAAAAAAACTTAAACAGTCTTCTTGAAAGTATCTGTTTGAGCTTACGATTTTAGTTATTGGCTCTCCAAAAATGAAAGAAATCATCACCATCACAAATCAAAAGCATCAGAGAAATTATTTACTCTCTTTGTTAATTTCTTCTGAATTCTTACATTACCGGGTGTGAGACAGTTGTAAATGGATTCCTTTCTCTCAAATCACTCTTACTGAGTTAGATGTCGATATCTACTTATGTTTCTTACCGAATTGAATCACCACAACCATGTTTTTTGCCTTTCTCTTCAAGAACAGGAAAATTAAAGTTTGTATTTGTGTTCCTAGTGCTCTAATATATTACGAGTATCTTTTGATTTTTGATCCGCATCATCACTTAATAATCTGCAGTTGTTACGGCATATAGTACGTAATTTTGAAATCTAACCCGTAGCAAACGCCTGCAGACGCAAAACTCAGCACGAACAATCATTTCAATGGATTCTGACTAGGGTCATAAACGAAGTAAATATTGGTAACTTAACCTTCAAAATAATTTGATTTGATCTAAAGTGTTTAATTATTCCGGACACTTGAATTTCAATTCGACCTACTTTAAGAGCTAAGTTGTAACATCAAAGCTGAAATGTGCAAATCAAGGAACTTAGGCGGTATTTTAACCGGCTACGACTGAGGTTGCCGTGAACGTCAGGTCTGCGGAGGTCGACCATTATCTTGCTCAGAACCAGTTGAAGTAACGAGCGTTTATTTTTCGTAATCATATATTAGTCAAGAAATAAATTCTATCTATAATGTAAAACGAAAGTAATCTCCACCACTAGCACGCCCCGCCCCGCTCCACCCACCCCGCTTCACTCTGCTTCACTCCGCTTCACTCCGTTTCACTCTGCTTCACTCCACTTCACTCTGCTTCACTCCGCTTCACTCCCCTCCGTCACAGTCAACCTTATTCCCCCAGAATCTGCCCCGCTCCGACACGCCGTGCCTCACCCAATTTTTTTCGTTCAATCCCGCACTGCCCTTTCTCGACGAAATTAATTTTCAATTTCGGCCTTGAATTACTCAAAGCCTAATTGAGGTATCGGAATGAATTAATAAGCGTTTAGTAGGAAATTTAATGGACTTTGAAAACATCTAGACCCAATGAGAACTGATTTTCTCACCGTTATCGAGATATCCGCTAAATAATGGAAGAGAATCCACCTAAATCTGCTTTAAGAGGTGGGAAAGGAAGGTGATGAACTCTTCAGAATTCGTACATCTTAGAAACTGATACAAAAATACCGAAATGTGTATATTCTGCGGGAAATGTGGGCGAAACAACAATTTATAGATGTAAGCAGATCTCCCTTTACAATGAGGGAGAGTGAGTGTTGTTTCAGGGCGCCAAACTACGCAGGCCCGTCATCAGTCTCTCAAGTGTAGTGCATGTTACATCCTAAGGGGTGACAGTGTTGATCTCCTGATGGAGCGTGAGAACCACACTTCAGTTTCAGGTTCCTGGCATCCCTTACAAGCGGGTCGAATAAGCTCAAAGTTCCCGATGTATGTGGAAATTATTGAATTGAATTGAAATTGAGGCCTTATTTTTCGTAGCGAGACTCCGGCCCGCCCTTCCGTCTGGCTCGCTCTTCCGTCTGAGCACGCAAATTTCGCTACGCTCCTTTCACCCACTAGCGGAGACAGGAGGTATCACTCGGTCGACGAAGCAGGCGATTTTGAATTTAGCTCAGAGGCGTCATGTAGGCTTGAGGATCTTTTACGTGCAAGTAAATCTACTAACCTGGGACATCCGGCTTTACTTCCCCTCCGAAGGATGGCGTACGAAGGATTTTCTCGCCCATAAAAATCCACGGTTCGATCGGGTTTGAATCCGCCAACTTGCGTATAACAGTCCGATACGCTAACCATTACACCATCGCCGCCGCCAAATGCCATGCATTGCTTGGAAGTGTTGAGGAAAAAGAGGAAACAGGATTGAGGAAGGCAAAATACGCGCAGCCTGCAGCCCGTAGCCCATTTTTTGTCCCGAGTTCTACTTTGGCCTTTCCCTGGTATTGATCGAGGAAACCAGGGAAAGCTGCTGGGAGAACAGTCAGCATATACCATTCTGCTCCAGCCAGCGGATGACTTCGACCCTGCTACGTCTCTAGACCGGAATATCCATTGCCGTCAAATGAATTAGAATGCGTTCACGTCACAAGTGGAGGCTTCATGTGCGGGGGCGCCCTGCTGTCGCCCCCTCTTCGGGTGCAGGGCCGGCGCGGGGGCGGCGCGAGGCCAGAGGTGCGGCGGCGGCGGCGGAGGCGGCGGCGGCGGCGGCACCGCCCGACGCGACTCCCTGGCGCCACCGGCCGCCGAGGACACGCCCACGACACGCTCGCGGAGACTGACGCGAAACCGGCCGACAACTCGCTGCTGCGCGTGGAAATGAGTCGCGCTGAATGAATGTTTGTTTTGATAACATGCCAAAGTATACCGAGGACAAGGATATCTAGTATAAAAATAGGCCAGTCTGGTAAGGAAGGGGATTCGGAGACGCGTTACACCAAGCATGTGAGAGTTGGAACCTTCCGCGTGGCATAAATGATCTCATTTTTCTTGTATTCCAATATACCGTGTATCACCATTAAACCCGAATCCTTCCTGTATTCCTTTATATACCCCGGAAAATTGAGTGAGGGAACAGAATACTTCTAGAGCGCTTATGATCAATGCGACTATGGGCGTATATTCCCACCCAAGTCTCCGTACCACTAACACGATCCAAGCATTGGTGGGCTTACAAGCTAAACCGATTGCGATACTATGTTTACCTTCAAGAAAAATGAGTAGTTTCTTAAGATGCCTCCATCAGTGATGGGGCGCACCCAGGAAAAAATCATAAAATAATTGCCAAAAGCCATAAAATATGTTTGAATCTGTGAAATAATTGTTACTCATGTAGTGCACTAAAAATTGTTTTATTATACATAAGTGAACATTTAAGGATGAGAGGAAAAAATCACGGGGAAATCATAAAATTTTCGAAAAATAGCATAAAAATGTTTGAATCTGTAAAATAATTGCTAATCAAATAGTGTACTAAAAGTTAATTCATTGTAATAGTATTTTTAGCAAAAATTAGAAGATTTGTTTTCGGAGAAAGGCCCCATTACGCTGTTTTGTTAAGGGATTTTGCAGTACCAAAATTCGTCCCTAGTCCTGTGAATAAAGAATGCATTATAACTGAAACGTAAGAGCTACATCGACTCGAGGTAAATAATCATGCGCTTTCACCTGGAGTTACATCAGCCGGTCCTACAGACGGTGCGGTAACAAAATGACGTAAAACAGGAACACATATAAAGTATAAAATAAAAATTCAGAGAATGCAGAAGTTTAGAAATAAAATGTGTGTATCAACTCTTGAAAAAAGTGTATCTAGGTTAAAACATATTATACTCTAAAGACGTACGTTTGTTAAAAAAATTAATATTCGTACGTTTTACTGCACTCTGTTTTCTTAACTTAATCTTCTTACAGTTCCTATTTTCTGGTTTCATTAATTTCATAAATTTACCAAAAATATAATCATATTTTCACGTATTCATCGGATTTTACTGCAAAGAGTTATACAACCTCCTTTCCAGTACGCAGAGAAATTGCAATTCTACAACAGGTGCCCCCCAGGCTGAATGGTCCCAGCAGATGAGTGCGTCTAGTCTTCACGGAAAGATATTTATCACTCGCCGCAAAACAGCTCTCCTAACGGGCCAGACCGGAACCAAATGTCCCCCCAACGTGTGACGGAGAGCGTTCCCACACTCCCGCCGCCTGGTCTTCTTCCTTGTGGCCGCGGACGCGACGGCCGCATCTGTCGTAAATTGAAGCCGCAATCGTCCGCTCGCCGCGCTGCGTTCGCTCGCGTGGCCCACTCGCACCCAGGGCCCGGCAACTCTCCATCAAAATTGCGGACAAAGCTAGAGGTTGCTACTATAGGATGCGCTAGTGTCGCCGGATACAGCGGCTGGTAAGACTCGCCAACATTGTTTATAAAAGTTGGTCAAGAAATACGAATACACTTTCATTATGAGCGATTTCTGAAATAAATCACAAAATACGTTAAATACTATGTGTTTATCTTCTAAAATTCATTTATTCATAATAATACACGCATGAAAGAAAAGGTAGCGCGAACAGCGGCGCGATCTTTTGTATCAAGCGCGTGTGTTTGCGTCCTGAGAACCCACGCACGTTTTAAAAACGTTGGAAGCAGTTCGTATTTTAGTTCTGTAAGGTGATTCTCAAGGGTGCGCCACTGCAATGGTCTCCACCACGTTATATGGGACTTATAGGGGCCTGATCGCACCGCCCGCGTGGGACACGGCCGGTTGATACATTCTTGGCTATCCGGGATAAGCTGAGAATGTATCAACTCAGCATTCTCCGCTCTCGGTCAATTGAGCTGACGTTTTGGCCATCTTGTTGTGGCCTTATTCAGAGCTATACTGTTTCAGCATTGACCGAGACGCGGCTCATCCCGGATAGTCGAGAATGTGTTGACTCCGGCCGCGGAAGCCTACGAACACACTTCGCCGGTTGGTTTCTCGAGCTCACTTAACGGCGGTGGGTCGGATGGGAGCTCGGCGGTGGGTCGGATTTTTTGTGTCCTATGTTTCCGCTTGTGGCTAGCTCTTGGTCAGCGTGCTCGCTTTGTACTACGCGTCTTCGAGTTCGATTCCCTGTCGAGTCAAGGGTATAGTGTGCGTTTTCCTTGCATGCCCCAGTATATATTGCTGTGTGACGGTGAGAAAATTCACGTCTCACGCTGAGAAGACCGGAATACGGCCTGGGGATGTCTACGTGAAAACCACACGTACCCCCTTAACCCACGGCCGCGAGGCTGGGACGTCGCCGGTAGCCTGAGCCCGTTCACGAGCTGTCGCGCCAAGTACATACATACATGTTTGCGCTGTTTCAAAGTAAACTTTGAGGAAATGTAAGGCTATTGATTGATCCAAAAATTGAAGTGCAAAAGCGGTGAAAAGGACAAGGTGATCGATACATTAAACATTCTGCAATCGAAACTAATAGTCGCGTTTTTACGTTTTCCTAATTTTTTATCAAAATAAAGGAAATATGTTTATATTCTCTATCCTCAGATACAAAGTGACTTTACTAGGTCTGGGAAATAATGTTTTCTCACTACTCTGACCTTTCATATGAACATTCGGCGGTGAGAGTATTGAAAAATCTTAAGGATCTGATTTTATGGTGCCCTCAGGTTTGCTTTGCTGAAGTGTCAACTCTGAGAAAATTGATTTATCTCGCGCCCCGTCAGAAACTAATTGACCTAAATTTTTAAACGTTTTCCTGCTTCTCTAATCCTTTCCGTGGAATGATAGAGCTGTTTAAAAGGAATAAAACGCTTTCAGACCACTATTTTCTCTTGGTGCCCTACTTTCCTCAGCGAAGCAAAGATATAGGCTATTCTTAGGTAAATCCTATACGATCTACACCGTGCCCAGTCTAGTCAGCTTCATTGTTTAAATTGTTTACTTGAATCCAATTCACTTTAAAATGGGGAAGTCCTTTTTGTGTTGGTTATTTAAACTAATACATTTAAATGTTGAATAAATCAAATTCATCAACCCCATCCAAGAACGGAACTAAAGCATCTCAATTCTCCGTTAGTTTGTCGGACCTGTGTATGTCCCGTTATTTAATACTCAATTGTAACACTCTGTCAACCTCGATGTATAAGCAGATGTGTTCTATAAAGAAAATGTAATCCAGGGGGTAACCTATTAACTGTCTAATAAGTATATTAATAATTCGCTAGGTAATGGAATAATTTATCGCCAAACCGTCGGTCGTGAGCTACTAATTGCTAGCGGGTAAATTTTTGGTAGATTGTATTGTAGCGCTCAGGTTGTCTCACCTGAATTTGGTAATCTGAGCTCAGACAGGTGCCTCACGAAGACACGTACTTGAAAACTTCCACGCACCTGTCACTCTGATTGCTTAAGGTTGAACCTTCTTTTGGCGAGTGTGCATCAAAAATTTTGGTTGAGGATTAAAGTTCTTATTTCTGTCCTGTTTTCTGTTTGTAACTCAAAAATGTTGCTCAAAAGCTTCGAAGTTTGGCGACCACTGTATTAGAGAATAGGAGATTGGGCCAATTCTCGACTCTATAGAAGTGAATGAGAATTGAAAGTTTAAGGTTCGCGCACTATCCATAGTCCGATGAAGACGGAACTGCTTCAGCTTCCACATGGAAATGCTGATAGAAAACCTCCTTAAATCTATCAGAGTTGCCGATCTTTGGAATTCTCAATCAAGCAGTCGGCGTGGACCCAAATAAATAGCTTGTGTCTAAAATCCAGTCACCAGACGCGTCGTGGGTCCTAGGAACTCCCGATTGAGAATTTACAGCCACATACATTATAGCGGAATGTCACCTAAATTATGTAACATTATTGTATTCCGTGAATCGCAAACCTTAACGTAGCTGTATCTCTGTAAATCTTAATCATTTGGCGTCCAGATCCAACGTTACCTTGTTTGTCCTAATTTATATCATCTCTGTACTATCTGGGTTTATTTCCCTGCATCTCTACCTCATAAAGCATCTCAATTCTCCGTTAGTTTGTCGGACCTGTGTATGTCCCGTTATTTGATACTCAATTGTAACACTCTGTCAACCTCGATGTGTAAGCAGATGTGTTCTATATAGTAAATGTAATCCAGGGTGTAACCTTGTTTCTGCGGCAAAGAGTTCTCAGTGGCACCTTTCTGTGAAACAGCGTATGTTAAAGAACGTGGTATCTTCTGTTGCATGGGTTATGAGCAGAAAAGCATCGCAAGGACAGGATTGATACAACATCTGCTTACTCCGTACAACACTGCATGGAATCTGTTTTTGTATACTATGAAACAGATGACATAGAATGTAAGCTCTGCTGTTAAGAATGATGTGATTAAATCTTTAAATGTGTCAGGAAAATCTCTGCTTGAGATAGCAACGCAAGGGGAAGTGGGGCCGACGAAATGATCGGCCCGCTGGCTGCGCTTGCGAGCGAATCGAATCGCAACCGCAGATCTCCGCTCGCCGCGCCCTCTTTCGCGCGTGTGGCGGGCCGCCTTCTCTCCTCCCGTGGGACAGGGCCTCGTCGCCTCGCGTCGCCCAAGATGCCTCGCGCGTGACGTGGCTGCGGTCGGGCGATGGATCTCTCGTCCTGGGCGGCGGCGAGGGCGGTGGGCGGAGGGAGAGATGGCAGAGGGAGGGCATGGGTGGGTGGCGAGGGGACGAAGGGTTTGAGCGATCCGGCAAAGGGGCTGAGGGTAGGCGGGTGGAGGGAGAGATGGCAGAGGGAGGGAATGGGCGGGCGGCGAGCGGGCGAGTGGACGAAGGGTGGGGGGCGGCCGGGCTGAGGGCTGAGGATAGGTGGGTGGTGGATGGGTGAGGGGAGGGTGAGAGGGTGTCGGGGGGAGGTGGGCGGGCACGGACAGGAGCGAGCGCACGTAGGGCAGGCGGAGGACGGGTGACGGAGAGCGGGCGGGAGGGCCGAGGCGGTGCGGGCGGTAGCGCCGGGCGGGGAAAGGTGGGCGTGCAGAGGGCGAATAAAGGCTGGGCGGGAGGGAGGGGTGGGTGGGCCAGGGGGCAGGAGGGTGGAAGGACAGGCAGACGGATGGCGGGCAGGGCAGGGCAGGGCGGGTGGGCGTTTGGGCGCGGGTGGGCGGGTCAGGTACTTGTGGGCGGGCGGGCGGGTGAGCGGGCGAGGACGGCGCGGGCGGGCTGGGGGCGGCGGGGGCGGCGCGGGCGGGTGGGGGACGGGTGGGCGGGTGAGGTGCTTTTGGGCGGGTGGGCGTTCGCGGGTGGGGGGGCGGTGCGGGTGGGGACGGCGGGCGGGCGGGCGGGCGGCGCCTGGAACGCCCCCCAGCCGGAGAACCGGTCTTGGCGCCCGCGTGGGTCCCACACAGAGGCGACGCAGGCGGGGCGGCGACGGCCGCGTCCACAAAGCTGATTTGGCGAGGAGATTGTTGGAAAGTAGATTAGATCGGGGTTGTCAAACTCATTTCAACCACAGCTATTTTTCAAAGGAGTTAATCTCGCGTGAGACACGTGACGTTTATTTGGATCACTTTTACTCTTCAATTTTTTTTACTTGCAAACAAGTTATTTACAAAAACAATATTGAAAGTATGGAAATATTGAAAACATGGAACTAAATTATTATTGTTTTACCACGGTATCACTGTACTAAAAATTCATATAGAACTCCATTAAACCAAACAGATTATAAGGAAGAATTAATGAACGCAATATTTTTTTTAATCACGAGAGATTTGAAGACATATTTTAAATAATATTCATGTATAAAGTTTTATTATTTGTTTCCCTCGACATCCACTATAATGTTTAGAATTACTGTTAGTCGAAGCAAGCCACGAAAATACTAAATCCTAGTTGCCTGGTTTATATATCGTAGTAACATAGAAGAATCAACATTTGTTTACTGCAGCCAATAGATCCCGAATATGACTTTCTTTTTAAAGTCATAAGAATTTTACATGCAAGGAAATGGGAATTACGCTACAATAAGTACAGTCTGTCAGTTGGAGTTTTATTATTTCTTATCACATAAATGTATTCGTTCATAATCGTTTCAAAAATTGTTTATTTGTATATCTATCATATTTAGATTAGCTGATGCTAATGATAACCGTCCTGATCAGTAGCCTCATTCTAGATCCTTGTATATTAATCAAACCTGAATGGTTAATAGGAAGCTGTGTCATTGTAAACTTCAAAAACAACATTTCTTCGTATTGCACAGCATTTTTCTTATTTCGTGAAGGAAAATTATTACTTTATGTTCTTTATAATCAATTTACCCATTGAAATTGTTTGCAATTACATGTTTTCAACGCTTTCTTAGACAGATTTTTTATGCATAAAAGAGGAAACCAAGTGTCAGGAGCCATGAAGTGTCAGTCAAAGTCAATAAAAGGTCAGTCGCCATTAGACCAGAATCAAGAACAAGTGTCAGAAATAAGGATTTTCAAGTAATTTATTCTATCTAAGAAAAAGTCGTTGGATAATTATCACGGTATAAGTTTCACTAACAATATGTGCCAGTGTTGTTGCGATTTTTTTTTCTTAATTGCCATGGGTGATCGGTTCAACTTAGCACAAAATTGCCTCCGTGCGTGCTTGAAAAGAGCGTGGAAAACCGGTCTCAGCTTCATGCGGGTTGACAAGGACCCTTTTTTTTCTTGTTTTTTTTTCTTTTGTCCCCTCCACAGTAACCCTGTGAAGGAGGGGAATTTATTTTCTATAAATTTTTTCATTACACTGCTGCCTTGCGGCTTAAGCAGCTACAGGCGGGGCTTTTTCTTACAACTAACTTACAATCTAGACTTAAAGTTATCTTAATTGCACTTTGGCATTACTAACTTACACTAAAATCATTTTTTGTAATTCTATTTTATAGGTAAATTGTTTTTATATAATGGTACATTGTTATTATTATTAGTATCTTTTTTTCTACATTCACACATCATTCATACTATTTTCATTATATACATAACCATTCATTCTTCCCATTCATTCGCACTTGACTACTACTACTGACTACAACGCACTGACTACTTGACACTACACTCACTGTTCGCCACGGCAATGACTTGACTCAAAGTGTCCGTGGCGCTCGGGCCCATTGGGAGGCGTGGCAGGTGGGGCGCGGCGTCGCGTTCCCCGCGCGTCCCTCGGCCGATGGCGAGTCTTCCCCCTCACGCTCGGTTGCCTCCGCTTGCTCGCACAAGGCAGCAAGCGTGTCGTGAGGCAGCGCGCGGAAGGAGAAGGCGACGCGCTTCGGACCTTTCCGGAGGTGGGACCGATGCGCGTCACTGTTCGCCTCACGGCCGGTGTCGCGCAGGATGCGCGGCGCCTTCGGACCCAGAGCCCTTCTAAGCGCCGTCACTGACCGCCTTTGGAGCTCCGGCAAGAATTGGTTTTTTATACCCAGAACTCCGAACACGTCGGTGTTTCTAGGGTATCTATTGGGAATGGGAGGAGGGAGGTGGGGGTACGCCGCGAGACGCGCAGCGCGGTTTTCCGCCGTGCGAATCGGGCGGAGGGTGGAGGGGGGTGCCGCCGCGAATACCTCGCAAGCATACGTCCAAATGGACCGCACGCAGGCGGTGAATAGGCGGCGTTTGAGGGCTGGATGAAGTTCGGGGGCTCGAAGGAGTGGGCGTAGGAGAGTGGTTCGGGCAGTTATTTTTTGGCTAACGTATTTGGCGTGGGCGTGCCAGCGGAGGCCGCTGTCAAGCTTCACACCAAGATACTTCGCCGTCTTTTGCCACGGTATATGCGTGCCTAACAAGCTCACGACTTCATCGGGGTCGGCCCTCTGTCGAGTGAAGTTGACGGCTACGCACTTGTCAGGGTTGAGGGCAAGCTTTTTATGGCTTAGCCATTTGGGAAGCTCGGCGAGACAATCATTCAGATATCTCACCGATTTCCTTTTGTCCGCCGATTTCGCATAGTAAGCGAAATCATCCGCGAACATTAGGAGCCCGCAATGTTGAATGCCTGTATTTTTTTCAACCGGAAGCGGCGCGTCGTTGACGTACAGGCCGAATAGTGTCGGTGAGAGCACACTTCCCTGAGGCACACCGGCTGCGGCTCGCCTTGGGGACGAGAGTACGCCATTGACGCGAACCTTGAATCGTCTATCTGTCAAGAAGCTGGCGATTAGTCTGACGTAGCAGTCGCTGATTCCAATGTCCGCAAGACACGCGAGCGCCCCCTCGTGCCATACAGAATCGAATGCCGACCGCATGTCTAGAAAAACCACTGGCAAGTTCTGCCGTCTTTCGAGAGAGAGACCGATCTCGGTACTTAGCCGCGTCAGTTGTTGCGCGGAACTTAGACCAATTCGAAAACCGAATTGCTCATCTCTAAGAAGCTTAAGACGCCGTATTTCCTGTTGCAAGCGCTCCAGGATCAGGCGCTCGAAAGCTTTCGCAAGAAGCGAGAGGAGACTAATTGGTCTGTAACCGCTCGCCAGGAGTTGGTCCTTGTTAGGCTTTGGTATCATGGATACTGTCGCGATTTTCCACGCTCTGGGGTAGTATCCTAGCGCTAGGCACGCATTTAGGAGCTCCCGCAGGAACTCCACCCCGTCGGCGCCGAGCGCGCGGAGCTGGGCGGCTGTTATTCCGTCCGGCCCGCATGCCTTGCGCGTATTGAGTTGTCGCAGCGCCTCGCGGAGCTCCCTTCCCGTCACACGTCGCGCCGAGGTGCTCGGCGTAGCGGTCAGGTAGCCGCGTAAGCGTGCAACAGTGCTCTGGTTCCCGAAATCGCCGGACTCGAATGGGCGGAACTGCCGTTCAAGCGTCTCCGCGAAGAGTTCGCTTTTCGCGGCGTCCTCCCACACGTATTCCGGCTGCTTAGCGGTGTGACCGGGCGGCTGTGGTGTCGGAGTGGTGCGGAGCGGGCGGTTTACTCCCGCCTTGCGGCCCAGCGCCTTAGATAATCCCCAAAGGTTTCTTTCACGAAGATTGCAGTCTTCGATCGTGCGCGACCATTTTGCGGACAAGGACCCGATTCCGCACTGCGTGTCCAGAAACTTCGGAGCCGGTGGATACGGTTTGCGCTGAATAGTGGCCAAACTTAAATTTGAATTTTATATGCGAAACGCAAACGAAATGTATCAATGGTTCCACAAATAAATAATATTTGTCAGCTAGGTCACCATGACCGCATTTCAATTCCTTTAATTTTCAAGAAGACACGTGAGAAACAGTACACACTCAATGTTTTAAATATCACATGTCTGACTTTTCAGATATTTTATTGAATAAAATAAATAAATGAAATACTGGAAAAGAAGGAAAACAACTTATTGAGACAACCATGCATGATTATGCTAATTTTGAAAACTATGTTCTGAAAGTTGGTACTCAGATCTCCCTCTTCCAGTACAACGTTTGATTTCTGAATGTAACATCCAAATTGAAGCCGAAGTAATGAATTTTTGTCAATGTGTAGAGAAACGAGAATTAATTCGTTGCTAGATTCTAAACCATCTAGATGAGAAATATCCTTCGTTAAATAAACACTTTCGTCTGCTAATCTGTAAATTTTGTCATTTATATTCGTTCCGTATGTCACAAGAAGATATTTTGCCCTTTTTCATATGCGCTGCAACTATGATATTATAGCTACTTGCTCCGTCCAATTACATCTAGCAAAACAATTTCAAAACATTGATATTTTCAATTGTATGTTCACAATATTGTTTTCATAATTGTATAAATATGTTTGCGATAGGTTTTTTTGACAAGATATTGGAATGTTTCTGCGACGTTGAATGAAGATTGTGCTGCTTTGTTCGGAATAAAACTTCATTTAAAACAGAATATACTTCTAATTCAATTAAAAAATCAAGATTCGCTGTTCATTTAGATCATTCCGTTGATTTCTTCCCCACCCCTCCCACCGTTTTAGGTGATGGGGATCCGGTAGTTTTACTCTGGGCTGAATATAACGCCGGATAGCAACAGTGAAGGCGAATGCAGTGACATATATTTCGCAGCGTCTTACAAGGGGCGCCGGAAACTTAAACCAAGTGTTGTTGTGCATAAATCTTACCGGTAGAGGTCACATGAGCAGTCTCCGTCTTCAAACGTACGTAATTTTGAATTACAACTGCTTCTGACACACGATACTTAGTGATACTGTGTTTACAGTGTTAAGAATGTTCACTAGTAATTCCTATCACATTGGAATTTTTCCTTGTTTACACTCTGTATATTATACTGTGGTGATAAGGAAACCAGTATTTGAATTCAACTTCTAAATCCACTGTGAAGTGAAAAATTCCAATTCCATGGCCGTGAGTTCCTACATATCATTTTGTGTTCCATAAACGAAAAAAAAAAACTATGATGAGAAATACTCACACTTAGCCAATCTTACCATCTAGATGCCCCCTTTGAATATTTCTCTCTCATGAAAACACGAAATACTGTATTACTTCTTCTTTGGCTGCATGAGTCTTACTCTCTGTTAATTACGTAAACACATGTAAAAGTCTATAAAAACGTTTTCGATTGCCGAAAAGTAAATACATATCCTACAAAGTTGGGATATTATGTGAAATCATTTGTCTGAGTATTTTGTCTGAAATCTGCAAAAAACTGTCATTTCATTTGATGCATCGTTGTGGATACTCTGATAGTCACTCTCCATGATGACGGTTATCAACAAATATTATCCTCGCAACACAAGATCACATACGTTTTCATTTACTCAACTAGTGTGCAGTGCTAACATTCATCATGTATTTTGCCACACGGACGTGAAAGAATACAAAGTTAACATTAATAAACAAGGTGCATATATATGATATTACATTGATGTAATTTTCTAGTTTATTCCAACAATTTCCAACAAATAGTTAAAACAAACTTCCCAGAGTATTACTTCCCAATTTATTTACCATTTTTACCATTTACATCATGCGAACTTTCCACCTTCAGTAATAAAACTCCTCTCCAGCCGCTAGCATTTTCCACCGTATGCATATCCTACCTCGTGCAGTACATCTTCCAAACTACGCACCTTTTACGTTAAAACCCAGCCCAAGAATTCTCACTGTTTTGGGAATTATTTAAATCGCGCCCCTTCCGCGCGCAATCTGCATATGCATGGCGGCGATTATCTGGCGACGTCGCTCCCAAGGCGACCGGGGCCCGCGCGGGGCGCGGTGGGGCGGGGCGCGCCGGGGCGGAGCGGGGCGGAGCGGGGCGGAGCGGGGCGGAGCGGGACGATACGGGGGGAGCGGGGCGAAGCGGGACGGGGCGAGGCGAGGGACCGGGACGGGACGGGACGGAATGGGACGGGACGGGGCGGGGCGGGGCGAGGCGGGTCGATACGTGGTGATTCGAGGTGGGGGTGGGGGTGAGGCGGGGCGCGACGAGGTGAGGTGGGGCGTGGTGGGTCGGGACGGGACGGGGTTTGGCGGGGCCTGGGCGGGGCGGGGAGGAGCGGGACGATACGGGGCGAGGTGAGGCGGGGCGAAGCGGGACGGGGCGAGGCGAGGACGGGACGGGACGGGACGGACGGG
>JAZDUA010001082.1:0-212500 GCA_038098605.1 Gryllus longicercus
GGCATCTTGAACTGTGTATGCCAAAGACACTTCCGTACGAGTTACGTCCATTATTCTCCCTGCAAATTCTTAGAAATTTACTTAGAAGTGTTGTATACAATTAGAAGTATTCTCAATATGCGAGGCAGCTGACATGTTGATTCACGTCGCCCGCAGTGTTTTATTTACTTTACAGAGCCCAGTTGTTTTATATGGCCATACATTCTTTGGGATAGTGTATGCTAAAATAGACCTTGCAAAGTAACACTTTTCAATCAATAAACAGGAAAGGTAAGAACAAGTTTCCCACATAAATGTGAACATAATTTCAAACTACAATATTTATTATTAGGATAAGATTCAATTTTCATTGCATTGTGGTTTGTTCGTGGAAATTTTTCACCTTTACTGCCTCCGTATTGTTATGCCTTTCGTAATATAAATCGACACATTGAAACATTGGTTTTCAATTACATGCAACACAAATTGCAACGACGGTAAAAGGCATTTTCCATCAAATTTTCGGCAAGTATACTAGGCATACATTTTTTTACTGCGATCCTAACGCCATTTTGATGCCATAGGTAACCAGAATCCCTCCTGCAGCTACTTCTGGAATTAGCTTCAGTGCGCATGGCACGACTGCCCATCGCCGTGATGTTCCCCCGCCTCCGCTGGAGAATCCGCGAGCGCCAGCGAGGCTTAGAGTCCGAGTTGTGAGGGGCGAAACGGCCGGCGAGGAGTGGCGTGAGACAACACAGCCTAATGAGAGGCGGCTCGGGGCTGAGAGATAAAAGTGTGGAACGAGAAGGCGCGGTGACGGTCACAGGGTGAAGCACTTGGGTTGATACGGGGCGGTGAAGGGTGGCAGAGGCGGTAGGAAGGAAATGCTGGGACGGGGAACGAAGCACCGAAGTGTTGAGAGGAACGGGAAGTTGCAAGTAGACATAAGTAGAGGAACAGGAAGAAGCAGAAAGAAACAGAGAGCGGGCGACGGCCTCGGCGGGATGTGGCGGGGTTGGCGTGGCGGTCATCACAGGTCGCGGTGGATGGTGGCAGGGCAGGGTTTGGCAGAGAGTGCTGTGGAGGAGAGTGACGTGGCGGGGTGTGGCGTGGCGTGAAGGGGCGTCGAGAACCGGGGCGGGAGGTGGCAGGGCGTAGCGAGCCTTGCGGGGCGGGGCATGTCCGTGCGTAGCGTAGCGGCGCCGTGGGCGGCGTGGCGCGGGGCGGCGCGGGGCGGGGCGGGGCGGGGCGGGGCGGGGCGGGGCGGGGGGGCGGAGCGGCGCGGGCCGGCGCGGTTGCGGGCCGGGGAGGCGCGGCGGCCGCAGGAGAGATAAAGGCGGAATAATGGTGAAAGGTGGGCGGGCCGGCTACCGCCGCGACGCGCGCTAACGACCTGCGGGCGGAGGAGAAGGCAGAGGGGGAGAGGGGAGGGGAGATGCAGCAGCCGGGTACGCACTGCGCAAGTGTAAGGGCCGAGGGAAGCTGCGCGAGTTGATGAGATAGAGGGCACACGGGACCAGAGAGAAACTGCAGAGAATGAATATAGGCAGGCGTGAAGGCAGATTCAAATGGAAATGGAAAGAAAAATAAAGTCGCAAGAGAGGAAGAGAATAACTAGCACCATTGCCACCCAACACACACTCAGGCACAATAAGTGAAGTTTCAATAGCGACGGGAGCCGTGGCTCATCAGAGATATATAATGTGTGTTCGGTTTATTGGCTTCTTTTACACATAAATCTCAAATTCTGGGTCTTAAAATAACGTCACATTAACGAAAATTAGAAAGAGGAAGGGTACACGAAATGATAGGAGAAACTAAAGGGGGAAAAATTGAAAGTACTAGATAAAAGTGAATGGTATGGGATGCTGAGAAACAGTCTGCCTGAAATGTTGCTTAACTTGGGAACTGAGAAGAAAATCATGCGGGCGTAAGGAGACAAAGTAGCAGAAGTCAGAAGGGACACGTTAAAGAAGAAGAAGAACGGGAGGAAATGGTAAAAGAAAATTTCAAGATGTGTGTTAAAGCGAGAATGCTGCAGATCTAATGATACAAATATCTATTTTTTTGTGTCATTTCAAGGAGACCTTTACTTGGAAAACAGACTTATGACAGATACTCATGATACCTTACGTCAGCTAATTAATATCAAGTTTTACAGAACAAACCTGGCATTATAATATATTCACCTATCGACATTAAATCGAAAAAAAAACTGTTAGTTTTGTTTTGTCATTTGTCAGGTAAACATGATATATGAAAAACATTAATGTAAACTACAACATAATACTGCATGAAATAATGAGCCACGACTTTCGACACGGTCCACCGGCGTTTGGAAGTGCCTCAGTGTCACCCGGCCGCGTGCGCCACGCCCGACAATTTCTGTCACATAAGAAAGAGCGGATTTGTGTATCTTGGGCGCTTGTCTAGTAGTCACGCCCAAATAAGATATGAGTTTGGCCTTGCTTTTGAAAAATAATTGAAAAGGCTTCTCTGTACGCCTTCTTTGTGACAACTTACTATCTCCTCCAGGAAGCAGCTTCCAGTGGTAGATTTACAATCTCATGAAGCTTGTCAATGGAGGGTACAAATACGTTTCTTCTCAATTAGATTCACAATTAAACAAATAAAAGAAAAATAAACAATCATATAGACATCAACATCAGAGGAATACAATCAAAATCTTCTAACTAGAGTATGTTGGTACGAAAATCGCATCTTTCAAATCATTTACGCATGGTGAATTGTCACGTAAGTTCGGTGTGTGTACTAATGTGAATTTTTTCATAAACCTGCTTCCCGAAGTTCTTTACAACACTCATTTTATTGAAAAACAAAAACGGTATTTAAATAAATAGTAATGATGTTAATATCGTGAATAATACTTGTTATGATGGGCTGCGTATTTATGTCAAGAATTGACAGTGGACACCTACAATATTTTTCAAAAAACCTTCACAAACCCACCTACAAAAAATACCTTCAAAAAAGTACAATGAATTCTAACAAGTAAATCGAAAGATCTGACAGAAAAAAGTGGAAGGTGAACACTATTAAAATTCCATAAACTGAAAGGAAGTTTAGAAATAATCGTCCGCTCTCAGGTTAGGACACACATTCTACTTCCCCGTAGGAATCTACAAACTTTACAGAGAGAATTGGTCGTTGCGAAGCAGCTCCAATAGATAGGCAGCCGGGCAACGCCTTCAGCGGCTGTCTTGCACCTTATCGCAGTACACTGGCCCACGCTCAGTAACACGAGGGACTTCCGAGTGAGAGAGAGGAGCGTTAATACAGAGCATAATATTTTATTTATTTATTTATTTATTTATTTATTTATTTATTTATTTATTTATTTATTTATTTATTTATTTATTTATTATTTATTTATTTATTTATTTATTTATTTATTTATTTATTTATTTATTTATTTATTTATTTAATTTATTTACGTCAAAAAAGTTAAAAACTGTGTGTGAGCATAATATTTTTTAATTGCGTATGTATGGTGTGTATTGAGTGTCCTCCAACAGTAGTCACCCCACAATTCATTTTAAAATACCACCAGAAAACCAAAGACGCAAGAAAGTACAATATATTAAAAGTAGTAAATTGAAAGATTTTGCAGAAATAAGCCAGGGCAATACTATTTAAAATTCCTTAAATTTAAAGGAAGTTTATATAGAATCCTGGGCTCTCAGATTAGATTATACGTTCCACTTTCCCACAGGAAACTACAAAGTTTACAGAGTTCGTCGTTACCAAATGGCTCCACTAGAGACGCAGCGAGGCAACGCCTTCGGGGACTGTCACGCACTATATCGCAGTGCACTGGACCACCCTCAGTAACCCGCGAGGACTCTCGAGTGAGAGAGAGAGAGACACAGAGAGAAACCACACACACACAGAGGGAGGGAGGGAGGGGGAGGGGGGAGAGAGAGAGAGGGAGAGAGAGAGGGGAGAGAGAGAGAGGGAGAGAGAGAGAGAGAGAGAGAGAGGGAGAGAGAGGGGGGCGTTAATACGGAGCATAATACTAGCTGTTTCATTGCGTATTTATGTTGTGTATTGAGTGTCCCTCCGACAGTGGTCACCCACCATTTATTTTAAAATACAACCAGAATACCAAAGAAAACGTAAGAAAACTACAATAAATTCCAACTAGTAAATTGAAAGATTTTGCAGAAAATGTGCCAGAGGAACGCTATTAAAATTCCATATCTTAAAAGGAAGTTTATACATAATCCTCCTCTCTTAGGCTAGATTATAAATTCCACTTCCCATAGGAAGACGGAGAGAATTGGTCGCTACGAAGCAGCTCTACTAGAGAAGCAGCCAGGCAACGCCTTCAACTGCTGTCTCGCACTTTATCGCAGTGCTCTGGACCCCACGTTCAGTTGCCCGAGGGAGAGGGAGGGCGCAGAGGGGAGGGGGAACGAAAATGAAAGGTGGGCGGGGCCAGGGGCGCGGTCGGCTCGTGAGCGTCCATTCATATTTACGAAACATTTACTTGGCTGCCACCTCACGCCCGCGCCGCAGCCCATGCATTGCGCTAGTGCAGCGGTCGCCAGGGTTCACGGCCCACGGGGGAAGGACGGGATGGCGAGAAAACTGGAACTAGCTGAACCCGTGCGGTTACATCCCACAGAATCACCGTTTGGAGGAGAATTCTAGCAACCGGCTGTCGTGATGGGGAGTTTTCCGTGGAATCTCCGATCAATACCAGGCGAATGTCGGAGTAGTATCTTAACAAACGGGCCACGGACCGCACGCGATCTTTCCTGCCTCTTCCTTCTCCTCTCCTCACCCTTTATTTTTTTTACACACTTACACTAACATGCAATATACTGCCATGCATTCCGAGAAACCGGTCGGGAGGTTAGAGCTCGTCAAGGCTGGGGCGATGGAGCCCCGTTGGAGGGAGATACCTGGGTGGGGAAAACCCCGCTAGCCGAAGGTAGGTCGGCGGCGGATCTCGCAATCGAGTGGGGAGGAACACAGCCACCTCACGAGCAAACAAACATACACAAAACTTACAGGAATAATGATAGCTGTTGACACGGCCGGAATCACTAATGAATCAATTAATGAATCAGCGATGAATTGGAATGAAGAGTGGAGCTGAACGAAATCGGAAGACACATCCATTGTTGTTTGACAATGGGATAATTTAGTGAACGAGTGCGTTTGATCTGTCATTAGATCCGCAAGTATAGTGCATATTATATTCCGGGAGGTGAATATGATCCTCTCCCGCAGGAATCATGTTTAATGCACATATGTGAAAACTGCATTACAATTTATTTAACACTTAAAAAACTGCGAAAGTTGCTCATCTTTTGTGAAACTATGTATACTCATAATTTGATTTTACGAATTTTACTCATGCCCCACCTTTGTTTCCACCCTCATTTTATTGTTAATCCTCCCACATCTTTCTACACAATCTCTTCTTTCCAAGATGGCGAACCGCGGACCGTCACAATTTCTCGTTCATTTAGGAAACTTCCCGGTACTCTTTGCTTATGCATTGCGTTGCTCGGGGCGATTCCCCACAGGGATGTTAAGAGCACGTGACGATATTTGTCCACGCAGGCCTTTCAGGAGAGGGCCATCTCCAGTGGCGAGCGTACTGAGTTTGGAACGTGACTCATGAATTTCTTCACGGCTGTTGCCGCTTGTTGCAGACGTATGCGGGATGTACACAATAAAATCGAAGAATGATGCATGCTTATAGTGTCAACATTTGTGTATTGAGTTTGCCCTAATCGAAATTATCTCTTTATTTTCAAAATTAAAACAGTAGTGTAAGAACTTATAAGTAGATATTTAAAATAATTTGTATCGCCTTTCGTTATCATCAGGGCAACGAAATTGATATCGGTTTCTCAAAATAATAATAATAATAATAATAATAATAATAATAATAATAATAATAATACACTTGGACACACATGTTCTAATCTTTAGCCTCATATCAATTACCTTTCAATTGCCTGTCACCTTTCGCAGAATCAACAAGAAAATGTAATGTATTGGATATTTAAATGTAAACTATAACAAAGTAAAATGTTTGCAAAGGGTGAAGTAATAAAATATCAGAAGTTACTTCTCCATAATCAGGTGATAAACAACTCAACAACTTGCTATTAAATCATTGTGTAAATGTGTTATCTATTTGATATTGCATTAATATTACAAATCTTGATCAATTGCATTCCATTTTAATACAAAGTATAAAAATGTCTTAAAATATACTATTTTTATTGGCCAAATACATGGAAAATACACAAAAAATACGTAATAAATCATCAATTTAACACAGAACAGAGACAATCATGTCCTGAAAAACGCTGTTAATAACATTCCCATTTCCAAGTCGAAAGAATTTCCCATTCTTGAGCTATTTCCCATTTCACAACAACGAGTGGATATGCGAAACAGTCCACTAATACCTTCTATTTCATTAATGTCAAATGTATACACGTATTTGTTTTTTCTCTTTTACTCCTCTGTTAACCTACCTACCAGCTTGATGAACTTGATATATGAATTTACATCGTGGTATTGCTCAACCATCAGGTTGTGCTAGAAAGCAAGATCGTAACGGATTTCACCAGAACCCCAGAACCTCACGGCCTAGTCTTACAAGCGTTGTTGAAGATAATTCTGATGGCGTGCAACAGAACTATACAGTACGTACGCGGTCACGAAACGTAATACTTCCGGAGTATCTGGTTGAAGTAAGGTACGTTTAAAACGTTCCAAACAATGCGGCAGCATCGTTAGTTTTTATCACTCCATCTTTGACCGTGAGGTACATTTGGCACCTACCCAAGAGACTGGCTAAACAGGTTTACGCACGCTTTAAGCTTTAATTGTGTAATACGTTAAGATGTATGATTTCATTCAATTTCTGGCCACGTTTTGTTGCAAGAGACTCCATAACAGGGAGCTTCAGCGATGCACATGAATTAGAAGGTAGTTGCAGTAAATGTAACTGTAACTCGCTGACGTAAAATGTACCAACCCCGAATGATGTTAAAAATAACGGCTTAATATGCTTAGCAACAGTTAACGCCTTAGAATCCATATATACGAAGTCGAATGAAAATCCGTTTTCACCAGCTGATAAGTGATATACGCTGAATTGTCGAGTGAGGACACACAACGAGGAACCAAGTGCAGAAACTGCGTTCATTAAATGGAATCGATTTTGGTAGTCCTCTCTCTACAAAATGAAGTACCTGGATAAATTTCATGAATCATGAATATAACACTTCAGTTTAACTTGATGTGAAAGGATGGCGCGGGGGGTAACGATAAAATAAACATTTTTACAGTGCATACTTTGTGGAGAAAAAATGTATAAAACATCGATTAAGACTAGATTTTCATTTAGGTGTATTATTGTGTAGTGTATCTTTGTTTCACAGCAGGCCTACATGTTCTGTGATGAGGTTTGAAACGTGCCTTCTAATTTAGTGTTTTCAATTTTAATCACATCTATGTTTCTTGTTCCTGAGGGCTTGCCAAGTATTTAAATAAATAAATACACTACAAAATGAAATTAATATAATTCGAATAAATATACACATTCTTGTTTTCTTCCTTACGCGTGGGAGAGCTCAACGGTAATACTCTTGCCTCCGCTGACTGCGAGGTCCTATAGTTCGAGTCCCGATGGGGGCGGATTTTCGACAAAAACTTTATGTAGTTGAGTCGAAGGAAGAATTCGAACGGCTGGGATTCTAATTGGTGGTTTTCAATAGTTTCCCCCCATCAACACCTCGTTAATGCCCGAACAATACCCCTCAAGCCTGTTTTACACCGTCATTTTTTCGTCCTGCACACAAAATAGATCGAAAATCGAGATTGTTTTGACACGGTTCTGCTTTTGAATCGAACTGGACAAACGAGTCTCGCCGTTTTACTCGGTAATATTGTTTTCTGTGCGTAATCGCGTGGAAAATGTTTCCTCTGGGCGCCGGTGAAAGTGCTGAAGCTCAAACAGTTGGACATCGCACATATGAAAACAAATTAGGTTAGGACAAAGCACGCAACGAAACGTCATTACATCACAGCACATGTGACAACCGTTTTCAATCCTCACTACACTTCGCACTTCACAACACAATCCATCACCTCCAACGCTTTCAAAACTGCAAAAAAGGAACAAAGCGCACCACATATACCAAACGAAAAGTCCGGGCAGTGTCTCTTGGAGAGTGGACGTTGTCTGAACACGTGTGCTTCATTTTGTCAGTAAAAATACATCCAGGCTAGCCCATCCTTTTTCTGTACCGTCAAAAAATGATGAAAAAATACCGTGTAAAGCGGGTGTAACAAACGGGTAAGGCCGATCTTTCCTTCCTCATTCTTGTCTCTTCCTCTCCCTTTGCACAAACACATTCACTACACTACCAGGCATGTCGGGAGACATGTCGGTAGCATGGAGCTTGTACCATTGATTGATTAGTGAATCCGGCGCGTGAATCCAACTGCTAATAGTGCGGTAGAGCATGTTTTGTAGCAGGAGGTGGCGGAGATATCTCTTCCCTGGACGGTGAGATCCAGCGTCGACCTACCGTCTGCTCACGGGGTTTCTTCAACCAAGTACCGACACATGCTCTGTGTAAGCTCCCGACCGGTCTCCCGGTCCATAAGTAAAGGTACAAGTAAGAGGTGAAAAGAGAACAAGGAAGAGGAAGGAAAGATCGCGCGAGGTCTGTAACTTGTTTGTTAGGGTATTGCCCCGACATTCGCCAGGTGTTGATCGAAGAAACTACCGATCAGAGCAGACGGACGCTAGAATGCTCCTCCAGACAACGGCTGAACTCGACCTAGCTATCTAGCTAGTGTCCAGAACACTGACACCGTCGGGACTCGATCCCTAGGACCTCGCGGTTAGACACTCTGCAGTGGCATCAATTGAAGCCCTGAGCCACCTCTCCTGGTGAACTTGTCCAGTTGGGGCGGTATACCGCTGATAGATGTAACCAGAGGAGGAACACTTCGCAAGTTGACGTGTAGGTCGACGACGGATCTCGCCAGCCAGCGAGGGCAGAACACCGCCACATCCTGGGACAAAATATGCACTACAATAACGGGACTAACGACTACAGTAGTTTACGTGCCAGGCATCAATAAATTCTCACTTCCCTTGTGCTACACTCAATTCCAAGTTTTATCGTAAAAAAGGAACAAAATGCATTCCCTGTCATACTTCCCTACTGATACTCTCAAGCACACACATTAACACCATCACACTGGCTCGTTCAATGAAACGGAGTTTGCGAAATCGCGCCGACCCACAAACGACTGAACACTTCCATTCATTTGACTGGCAAAACAACGTCTCCTCTTCAGCCCAGACACCTTGAGCGTTATCTGATTGGCTGCGCTCGAAATTCGTCGCCATTTCTCGTTAGCCTTGCCATGGAGCTAGCAAGCCAAATGGGCACATCGAAAGGGTTTTTGCCTACTTGCCTACTTAACGTCGACCGTGTACATCCGACAGTTCCGACGTGTGACCTCGAAAACAAGTTTCTTGTTGAAAAGAACATTATCATTGAGTGCATGTATTTGATTACACATTTTACAAATAATTTGCAGTTGTGGTAACTATTGCGGTTACAAGCTGTGAGTAAATGAACTAATTACTGGAACTGCGTGTTTGGAATGAGACGAACACGAATTATTTCAGAGTTAATTTAGCTGCGAAGCATTTTTTCAACATCCGCTCCGGAGTTTCGTGTTACTAATTACTTCCATTTCTTATTTTATTTATATCTTGTACTTTACAATTGTCACGTGTGCGCGCGCACTAAAATCATTAATTTTACAGATATCGAAAAGAGTTTTGAAAACGAGTAAACCTGTAAACAAAGAGCTCATTTTTCATTTAAAACCAACTTCCACAGATTCTTTCGTAATTTCAACGGTGTTGCTGTTAACCACATGCTGTCAATCATGACAATGGTTTCAATAAATGTCGTGTTGTATCTTCATAAGGATCATTTCTCCCATTGAAGAACCAAGGGGGGATAACCATTGCGAGAAAATAAGAAAATTGTACGGTGAATGTAGATTTCTTTCTTTGTAACTATCAAATGAAGCAGTTATATACAACAGAAAAAAATATTAAAAAGTCCATCTATTGTTGTTTTTATGGCATTGTTGTCAAAGAGATTTATAAGTACCAATATTATATAGGAACACTTGTAACTTCCTCGTACACAGATTGTATTAACAGTGACATAATTCTCAACAGTGAATTAAACTGTATAAGATTTTTCAGAAGATTTAAGATTAATGGTTCACAATATGATGATAATTTCCTCTTTTACCACTTGTACTGAGTGATAAAAGTACTATTCTCTTGGAAGCATCGAACAAATCTGAGGGAACCTTCCATGACATTTTTTTTCGCCAATATGACAAAATAATAGAGTGCTACAGCCCCAGCCGAAATCTGCCAACGTTCGTGAAATTAATAAGAATCGTTTATACATGTAATCGACTACGCCCCCGTTGTTTTGGCACGTCCGAGTATCAAAATAATTGACCACATGAACGGGCAGATTATGAAGTCGTTGTTTACGTAGATGTAATGGATAAAAATAGTTTTTTTTTTTTTTTCACTTCCCTGTTTCGAGCGAGGCGTGCGCAGCGGTCAAAAGCCCCCCGAGTCGAAAGCTTCCCCGTGGCCCCAGGGCACGGCCTGCTGCAGGCAGATAAGAGCAGCTTTTCGGCGAGCGACGGCGCTTCCCGGAACCCGGCCCCGCCCCCTCGCGCGCGCACGCAGGCGCCCGCGGCCGACACGTGTCGGGGGCACGACCCTCCCCGCCCCCACACCGTCTCGCTCCTCCCCCTCGCCCGCCTGACCGGGCTGGACCAGCTAGCGCTGCACCGCTTCGAGCTTTCTTCTCGTCTTTGGTGTCAATGGATTAGTTGGGTTCGCGCGAATATTCCGCACTCTTCAAGTAGTTGGTTTAAAAGCGAAAATATCTTCGCTCGCAACAACAACTTGAGTGAGTTGATCGTTGATCACCAGGGCTCGAATTCTCATATGTAATATTTTCATTGGTACATTCTAGATGTAGATAACTTGAAAATGAATGTTAATCACGTCAAATAATGGAAAATGTATAGTTTAATTGTTTTTTCTTTTATATTTTTTGCTATTTTTTAAAAATTTTTAGGTCTTTTTTGGACCGCGTCATTTTTATCATTTTTACGCATTATGTTTCCTATTTGGGTGATTTGTTAGTGAATGTTTCATGAATTTACAATAACACACTAAAAAAGGGTTTTATTGAATCATCAGTTCATGACGAAATTCACTACAGAAGTTGACTGTTTTTCCAACTCAAATTCCCCCTAAAAAAACTTTATATTAAATATAATTGTATGTAAATAATTTTTATTTAAAATTGTAAAATTCATTGAATAAATAAGCATTTTCATAAAAATTACTGAGTACTTCTTTTTAAAAAACTATGTCTATTTCCCATTATTTTGAAGTCATTTTATAGGTAATTTTCCTCTTAATTAATTAATAAGTAATTTTCGAAGAATTTGTACGTAATCAGAATCCGAGCCCTGTTAGTCACGCATTCATTTTGAATGGATTAGGCCTGAAGAGATTATTCGCAGAGTCCAGTGATACTATTCACCAATGATTCGTGTATCGCATTCAATTAGTCTCTAAGTGAAAGTCATATGAAGGTAGAAGCCGACAAAATGAGTAATTGCCTCAGCAATACTCTTATGTGTCCTTAGGTGTCAAATGAGTCCACTCCGCTTTTAAATGCTGTGACCATAAAAACAACCGAATGTCGTCTTAAATACCCTTACATCTCCGCTGAAGCATTGTGAATCCGACGAACTTTCGTTCGCCATAGCGAGTCCATACAAGAGATCGTTATTTTCATATCCGTTGCTTCGAAAAGTCACTTGATAATCCTATATACTCGATTACGGTGACAGCTCAGAAGATTGTTTTTCCAACGACGCAAAGCATTGGCCGCCACTGACCCATAAATTCCCCTGCCTTGGGGCACACCACTAAGCGCCATCTCGGGGGGCATCGATCAAGGCGCCTTTTTGCACTGAGGTCATTAGAGCGCGCGGCATCTGGCGCTGCATGAGGCCCGTGCGGGTCCCACACACTGGGACTACGAGCAAGAAACGGTGGAGAAACGTGCGGAATCAAAAACTGGACTTCTGAAGTTTGCTTGACAGTAGTAATGGATATGCTACTGAAGTGTTAAACAAATTGAAAAAGTAATGCGAGATCATGTTGTCTTTACCAACATTTTCATTATTAAAATGATGAGCTCCTTTCTATAACTTAATAAGATCACACCATTAGATCTGGAACACTTTATATAGGTCAGGTGTTACTAACGGAATCGACTCCTTGGAGGTCGATGAAATTCTTATAGTTTTAAATAAATTATTTTTTTATGTACTTATTTTTGCTGTTCGTGTAAATAAATAAATAATTATATTTTCGTAAATAAATTTTATGTACTTATTTTTGCTGTTCGTGTCTCTGGGCTTTCCAGCAAGCCCAGAGTCAGCTATATGCCACTTACACTAGGTACATCACAGATAGATGGAGAGCGATAAAACGAGAGTAGGTTCTCTATCATTCTAAAATTATTTTTCGACCCTTTTCTCTCGTCTCGCAACACTGTGCGGTGGCAGCGACCTCGCCGAGCTCTCCTCGCGGCCATGCATCACCCGAAACTTCAGCGCGAATTAGTCCATCACCGCTGACGCAGGCGCGACCGAGTTTGCCTTCATGCGCCGGGAGGTTTTTGTCGCCCGAGAACGAATTCGCGTCGCTGGCCCAGCTGGCGGGCGAGAAAATTCATGTATCAAAACCTCCCAGGAGAATTTCAGTGGGTGTGGTGGAGCAGTTCGTAGAGGTGAATGGATGATCGTTTGTCGATGAGGCATGACCTCGCTGAACAATTTAATGGGCTTGAGAGCGTATGCACTAGCAAACAGCAGCAGTAATATCAAATTGTTCAAGAACAAGATACTCTAACACGAAGTTCTAAGTTGAAAAAAGGCCAACTTGAAACTAGGTTAATTTTTCCCCCCACGAAACACAGTCTATTAATTAATTATCCATTAAATAGTAGAAATACTTCTAAATCACATGATTATTTTACCCTGACTTCTGATATCTGTGTTGCAATATGCTATTTAAAATAAATGTCTATATATCTTATAATGTATATATCAATAAATTTATGGCACCTTTGCAACAGTACATTGATTCTTCACCTTACTTTATGTGACATATGTACACGTAGCACGACTAAAATAATATAGTACGTACGTAAGAAAGGTGATTCGAGTGGAGTTTGAAGCCCTACGTGCGGGCGACAAAAGACGAACATGCCAATCACCTCGTCCAAGTATTGTTTATATTTATTCTTTAACGCGCCGTGTGCGAGAAACGCTTCGTCCACGCTTCGCCAGGTTTCGGGCGCGTTTCATATGTTTCGCACACTTTTAGTTACAATGAAAGGGAAAAAAAAAACTGTTTCGCAGAAAGAAAACGAGCAGGAGGAATCTTGTTACTTGCGCACACAGCGTATTAAGAAAGTCCTTTTTTCTTTAATTATCAGTTTAGGCCATTTTGTATTTTCATGACTCCGGAGCCGGAAGCCTAAGCAACCAATTTCGAAATGTCATCCAATTATGTCTTAATTTAAATTATAATCCGCGTTTGCAGGTTCAAGTGGATTAAAAACGCTGCATCTAACATCCTAAGACGGAAATTTCAAATTCGTTTTCGAATTTGCAAACTCAGCGTCTGAAGGTACAAAGTATGAATTTCACTCGCCCGTTTTTCAACTCTCATTCATAATATTCGTTGAGATGGAATCGTTTCAAGCATGCTATTCACACGTGCGTATAAAAGCAACTTGTTTACATTAACAAGACTCCGAGGCGCATATGGTTGAGAACCATTATGTGCTTGGATTACTGAGAAGCGACGGAGTAAAAAGGCGCAGTGACGACGCCCGAAAGAAAGTGTAGTGAGTACTGTAGTCATAACACAGCGCTGCAATCCGTCAGGAAGTTGTCAGTGGGACCACCACCCACAGCTGTGTAAACACATTTTTGAGACTTTCACATAGGGCAGTGTAGGGGACAAAATGCTTTTTTTTTCGTCGGGATTCTCTAAAAGGGTATTTTCCCTTTCGAAAAATGTAAATGGCACGTATGTGGAAGCAATGCGTGGGATACATTAAATACTCGATACGGGAGTGTGGAACCGCATTCGTTAATAAAGTGAGGGCACTTCAGTTTTATCAAAAGCATGATAATTAGGCGTAAATTGACCACACACTCAAGCTTTAAATATCAAAGTCATTAATGACGCATTTCAAAATAGAGAAACTAAAGGTTAGGTGTACCCATTCTCATTAAAGCAAACAATATGAAGGCCCTGAACTCTAGTCATGAGTTAACATATCACATTTACACAGAAACCCTTTCAAATTATTGCCCAGTATAGAAATGTTCTAATAAATCATAATTACCTTTTAATTAAGGAAGTATCAGACTTCACTACGTTTTTCCTCACACGTATTTCGTAAGAAATCTGCATCCAAATAAGAACTGAGTAATAGTATAATTGTAAATAGTAATTGTCGATGAGTCAGCAATTCTAGTACGTACAGTAGTGTAAAAAACAATGAAAATGAAGTTTGCGGAGAATTATGATATATCAAAACTACCGCCTTGGAATGCAACGGATTTGTTAAATAGTTGAAGGATTTTTTCTAAAATTGCGTTTTAGGAAAGACCAATTACGCGTTAAACATTCTCGGAAGTGTAGTGTACGCAGAAAGCTCCAGGCTTAATTTGGTTCTCATCAAAGTGGGCCATCGCTTTGTTAGCGGCTAACTCTCAGAAATAATTACAACTGCCTAAAGAATTACAGTTTCAAATAACGTTTTTATTCTTTTTTATCTTACTAATTTTGTCTATCACTATCATCATGATCTTCTTGTGTTTTTCATTCTTTTCTATTCACATCTTTCTTCTTTTCCATCCTTCAATATGCAGCAAAATCAACGCATTCCTCCACTCCGTCGTCTTGTCGATATTAAAAGATTAATCTAGTAACTCCTTTCAGAAGCACCAGACCACATTTCCCCTGCCTGAATACACATAAGTTTCAGTAAATTTTCGATATATAACGAGATTGATGTCTGTTATTTAATAGATTAGCTGTTTCAACTTTTAGTACATATATTAAAAGTTTTTTTTTTTTGTACTATTCGAATTGAGAAGTGATTTAGCAGTTGAATTAATGGTTTATAAGGATCAAATTAGATTATGATAGTGTGCCAGCAGACGCTGGTAATTTATTAAGTGAAAATACCTTGGTAAATACGACAACTTCATTTATTCTTTCAATGCTGTCAACACTTCATATGTAACTCAAAACTGTCAATGGTTACATTGCGTTAATGGTTAAGATCATTGTCAAGCTACCACTGTCGCACGTAGTGGTGGGAAGTGAAAGTCAGGTGAAAAATGCAAGTACCACTTGATCATCAAATGGCTCCGTATATGTGACAAATTACAATGGAGCTTACGACGAACTACTGCTTTTAAAATTGTCAAAAAAAGAGCTTCTCTAGTATGTCCTTCGACCATTCTGTTACGCTCGTGTCGTGTCTGGGCTGCGAGGAACACGTATTCTGTGCCTCCTAGTTACGTTACTCGAAGTGAAGCTTAGCAATATCTTTATCGGTTAGCTTCACTTTCTTGCACATTAAATTGACGACCTCAGTGAGATCACAAGGCGCTCGCTATGGTTGCATGACGCATGTTGTTGGAAAGTGAAGCGCCATGCAGAAACGATATATAGAGAGCAGCGCCGTGCCAACTATTAATTTACCTGTCACAAGATGTCTAGTCACGTTTTCTATTCCCAGGACGCTCAACATATGACACGTGCACGTTTTATTGAGCCTTCGTAAACCTACCCCCATTGCCTTACTAGAAATAGTAATTTAATAACATTAGTTACGAGCCTTGTTGATTAGAGCCTTGATGAAATGTAATCAACAGAAATGTTCGCTCCAGTTTAATACAGTTTTTGGTATAGTAGTATTTTGCACAAATAATAGTATTTTGTAAATGCACAGGCGCCACACACATCATCTTGTTGATAAAATCAAACCCCTCACTCCTCTCGCATCTAGCGAAATGAGAGCTCAAGAAACGTGCGCAGGTAGTACTAAGGCGTATCAGTCAAGTAGTATAAGGTATTTGTTAGTATGTTTTTCAGACACGCATGACAAGTGTTTTTCTTGAAGCCCGCGGTCTAAGGTTCGCATCACAAAAAGCCCTCCGTCACATTCTCAACCAGTGAGCCTCCACCGGCCGAACGCAACGAGTGAGCCGGCGAGCAGCGAGCACCTGCAACGCGCGGCCGCCCATCAACAGCCGCTCTGCGCCAACATCCGCCATCGCCCGCCGCAGACGCCACGCAGCGCCGCCGAGCGCCGCGGTTCACTGCCCTACATACGCGCCCGCGGTGGGGGCGGAGCTGCACGCGCGGAAACGACGGGGCGGGGTTATTGGTAGCGGCAGTAGAGATGGTCGTGGAGGTGGGCGGAGCTGGTGGGGAGGAAGTTGGTGGAGAAGATGGAGGCGGAAGTGGCGGGGAGGTGGTGGCCAAGAGGGAGGGGGAGGCGGCAGCTATGTTAGTTGTCAAGGCGGAGGCGTGGGGTCGTGGCAAGGGCGGAGGAGGGGTCGGTGGCCAGGTTACGGAGGGAGGGGGGACTGGAGGAGGTGTGTGTGCGGGGGCACGGGCGGAAGCGAAGCGGAGTGGAGAGGAAGTGAAGGCGGGGGCGGGGACGGAATCAGAGAGGAGCGGAGGAGGGATTGGAGAAGGTTGCGATGCCGACAGTCGCGGAAACGGAAGGGGGGAGCATTGGGGGCCAAGGGCTCATGCACCCCCCATAAGGCCTGAGTTTTTCTCTTTACTTTCTTTCATTTAACAGAACTGATTTGAATATTTCTGTTAGAATTACGCAAGTATTAAAAAATAATATTGCGTAGTGTTATATTTATATTACTACACAAATAATATACAATATAATAACAAATATGTTTATTTTGGAAGAAAAATATATTCCTCCGCAATGATCTGCGGGATCCGGCCCTGGATGTGGACGTGGTGACGGTGACGGAACGGCCAGAGGTACGACGGAGGCAGCAGGTCGGAGAGTGGTGATGCAATGTGGGAGGAGCAGGCAGGGGCAATGTGTAGTACTATTTCATAACAGTACACCAAAATATTTCCATGATGATTGCAAGACGGAAAATATCCCGCGTTCGTTTCCGCCGTCTAGTTCATGATAAATAAATACGTTTTATTTAAAAAAGTATTAACCACAAAATAAAATAATCATTATTAACACAAAGGGAAACAGCAACACCTCGGAGAAACGAGCCACTAAAACACTTCACTACCCTCACTTTGTAGAGTGAAATATACACCGCAATACAAATCATTTTCTAGTACATATTGTCACTCGAGATCCGACAACCTATTAACGTCGTCCGTAGTACAATATTTTCTCTTTATTAAGTAATTTCAATGATTCTGATTCACTTACTCACTAATTAACGCGATGTTAACTTCACTCGGTTTGTCTTTTCATAATTCCCTCCATAAGAGAACATGTAGTATCATCCAACTGTTTTCATATTTCCCTCGTAACCACGATCTTCTCGATCCCGATAAGTAATGCAGCGTATATCGAGCTCCGTATCGAAGGCAATAACAAGCACTAACGTATCAGTAAAAAATAACGGGAAGTTTTTGCACGGCGTAGCTTACAGCAATACCTATCTTCTGCGCCTGCACAAACGTGTTGCAAACGTTTCCTCATGCGTATGCACAAAAGCAGGGCCAACTAAAACTGCGCATGCGCAGAAGATGGACAGTGCCGTCGATTCGCCGGGCAAAAATTCCCTAAAGCCTATTTCATTCCATAGGGAGTTTGTATCACCTCGAATGCAAAAGCACCTATCGATCTTCTGCACATTCGCACAACTTTCGTGTATCTGCGCATGCGCAGAAGATCCACAATGCTGTCCGCTAGGGCGTGCCCCATTATCTCACAGGCGAAAAGAAGTCTGTAGAGCGACGCATCTCCGAGTGGTGCGGCGGAGACCGGCATCCGCTGAGGAGTGCACCTGTCTCCGGTGGCCCCCCCGCCTCCCCCCCCCCCCCGCCCGTGTCACGCCGCCGCCATGCCTCCGCCGACTGCGTCAACAAACAACGCCGCCGCGGCACGTGGGCGCTTCGGCTCGCCGCAGCGGCGAACAGCGACTTGCGCTTTCCTCGCACCTTCATTCTTCTTCTCCGTACATGGACTCCCTTCAGTCACTTTATCGATTGATTTTTAGTGATTCCGGGCGCATCAACGGCCAAGGTCATCAGTCCCGTAAGTATAGTGTAGGTTTATTTGTCCGGGAGGTGGCGGTGGTCTTCCCTCGCTGGATGGTGAGATCCGGCGCCGACCTCCCGTCTGCTAGCGGAGTTTTTCACAACTAGGTGTCTCCCACCAGCGGGGCACCGCCGAACTATGTAAGCTCCGACTGGTGCCCCGGCATATGTGACAATGCAGTGCATTGAGCGTGCGTGTGTGTAAGTGAGGAGTAGGATACGACAAGGAATGGGAAAGAAAGATCGCTCGTGGTCATAGGCCAGTTTGTTAGGATACTGCACCGGCATTCGCCTGGTATTGATGAAAGAAACCACGGAAAACTATCCATCAGAGTAACCGCTACTATTCTCCTCCACACAGAGATAGAACTCGACTCAGGTATCTAGCTAGTGTCGAAAATCCTGCCCCCATCGAGTCTCGAACCTAGAACCTCACGGTCAGAGGCAATGCAGTGACATCAGTTGATGCCCTAAGCCACCTCTCCTGGTGAAGCGATGAGTTGAACACAGTTTTCTTCTCATCACTGTAATAAAACACCAACAAGCGTTTCATGTACGGCTTTGTGGCTCTGACGCTGCATCATCCTATTGTATCGCGCGACAGCGGTTGTGAAACATCGTAATCCCGCATTTCTATCACGGTCGCGCTTTCGTGCTCCGCTCGCACACACGCCGCGCCGGCGCGGGCCGCTCGCGCTTTTGTGCAGCTGAGCGGCCTTGCATCACGCCGCGGCACGCGTGCCCGCGCATCGGCGACGCTATCGCGCGTGACTCACGGGAGGGGAGGCGTTATCACGCGTGTCGTCGCGTCACATCCGCGCGGCGGCTTTGTGTCGCCGACGACGTGGCGCCGCGCCGCGCCGCGCCGCGCCGCGCCGCGCCGCTGGTGCGCGTGCGTTCCGCGACCCCGCGGAGACCGGCGGCCTGGCGGTGACAGCCAACTCGCAGTCTGCCCAGCGCCCCGGAATAGCGCTTTGCCCCGGTCGGGTCTGAGCTTGGAGCTTGCTCGCGACCCGCTCAGTCAGTCTCTCATTCAGTGCAACGCATCCTACGTCCCACCGAGGGTTTCCCCGCCCATCGTGTCGCCAAGTTAATGGCACACAAGATGCCCCACCCACCGCGTCCCATCCAGCAATTCCCGCCCAGGGGTCCCGCCAGGTGCCTCGCACTCAGGGTACACTTCCCATCGCGTCCCGTCAAGTGCGCTCCACACAGAAGGTCCCGCCCAATGCGTCCCATCTAGGGTCCCCGACCTCCGCGTCCCACACCCAGTGCATCGCCCATCGCGTCCCGCCGTGTCATCGCCCACCGCGTCCCGCCATTACATTATTTAATATATTAAGTTTTCATTTCATTTCTAAACATCACACCATATCACACTACTATAATGTTTACTTCTGAAAGTGTGAATTGAATTGAATTGAATTTGCCTTATTTTTACGTGGCGAGACTCGGGCCATCAAGCCCGCTCTTCCGTCTGACACGCAAATTTCGCTACGCTCCTTATCATCATCCTTTCATCAACTAGCAGAGAAAGGCGGTATTTCTTGGGCGAGAAACAGGCGATTTGAATTTAGCTCATTTGGCGTCATTTAGGCTTGATGATCTTTTACATGCAAGTAAATCTACTAACATGGGACAGCCGGCTTTACTTCCCCTCCGAAGGAAGGCGTACGAAGGATTTTTTCGCCCTGAAAAATCCACGGCTTCGATCGGGTTTGAACCCGCAAACTTGGGTACAACAGTCCGGTACGCTAACCGTTACACCATCGCCGCCGATAAATGTGCATCCCACCCAGCGACTCCCGCCCAGTGCATCATCCCACCTATAGGGCAAACGGTGCCCCGCCCACCGCGCCCCAACCTGCGATTCCCACATAGTGCGTCCCGAAGGGGAGGTCCCGCCAGGTGCATCGCTCCCACGATGCGTCATCGTCGCGCCTAGTGCGCTCCATCCAGGGAGTCCCGCCCACTGCATCCCAGCTAGGGAGCCCCGGCCATCGTTTCCTATCAGACGCTCCCGACCCCGCTCAGAACGTTCCGCTCAGCGCCCCCACCCCCGCTATCCATACGCATGCGCACATGACTTCCTTAAAAAATTTAAACGAAGCCCCCCGTAGCCTTACGTAATACAACATTTTGTCTCGCTCACTTCATGATTTCACCTCTTCTTTGCCTCCACAATTTGGGGAATTGCCATTCAATTAAGAGAAAAGGCTCTCCTGGCAACCCTGTAAATGGTTCGAATGAAAGTAAGTACTTTTATTAATTATATAAAATTAAAATTACAATTTCATTCTACATATGAGGTTTCATTTACTTGTTAGTAAAATCAATCATATGAGTATCCGTATGTAAATTAAAAGAAGTCTAATTGGAAAGGAAGTGACAGAAATAAAGATTGTCTTGTTTAGGCTCCGTTCGCCACGGCGCCCATCGGGTCCCAAAAGCGCCCTGCCCCGCCCAGCGCGCCCCGCTCAATACTCACCGTCCAATGCACCCGTCCCAGTCAGCGCTGACATGCGCCCACCCAGTCCATCGTCACGCTCCAATGGGTTTCAATGCGATTTACCCACTTCGCCCAGCCCAGATCCTGCCCCGACGCCCCGCACAGCTCCTTGTCCGGCAGCAACCCAGTGGCCTGGTCCCCCCTGCTCACTGACCACGCTTCCCGCCCGGCCTTGCAACTCACTCTGCGTTCATCGGCCAAGCGTCCGTTCTGCGCTCAGCCAAATGTTCTCACCTACACTCCACCGGAAGTTGCCCAGAGTTGGAGCCCGCAACCCTCGGGGTTCATGCGATGGTGGCCACGCATCCCGCCCGGCCTTGCAACTCACTCCGCGTTCATCGGCCAAGCGTCCGTTCTGCGCTCAGCCGAATGTTCTCACCTACTCTCCACCGGAAGTTGCCCGGAGTTGGAGCCCGCAACCCTCGGGGTTCATGCGATGGTTTCCTGCAGCATCCGCTGATTGATTGATTAGTGGTTCCGGGCGCGTTAACTGCTAAGGTCATTAGTCCAGTTGGTGTAGTACACGTTTATATCACTAGAGGTGGCGATGATCTTCCTCCGCCGGATTATGAGATTCGGCGCCGGCCTACATGTCGGTCAGCGATATTTTCTCGCGCTAGCGAGGCATCGCACCAGCCGGCACAAGCTCTTAAGATCCCGACCGACCTCCCAACATGAGTGGTGGCGTAGTGCATTTAAGTGTTGTGTGTTTGTGTGTGTACGGCGAAGAAAGATAGCGAGCGGTCCGTTACCCGTTTATTAGAACACTGCTCCGACATTCGCCTGGTGCTGATCGGAGAAACCAAGGAAAACTACCGACCACAGCTAGATAGAATTCTTCTCCCGACAGCAGCTGCATTCCACCTAGCTATGTTGCTAGGGTCGAATATCCTGACATCGTGATTAGAGTTGCTTGCGGTTCGTGACACGTGGGCGGTCGCGAGGTAACGGGAAGTGCAAACACTCATCACGATGCATCACCATGTGTGTGTGTGTGTGTGTGTGTGTAATAAATGTTCCTTCCAGAGAATCATCCATGCCAACATTCTTACTGTTTAGAAACTACATATTATGTGCACCAGGCACTTTATGGCATATAAACGTATATTTCCAACAATCATTATTCATTAATACTACAACCAACACGTTTTCTTTCGAACGGCGTACCTTCTGCTCCTGAATCACTCTTTACTGAATACTTCCAAACTTTTTCCGGCCCCTTCCAGATGCAATCTCTAGGGCAATAGTGCTAAAGAGATCGTGGTATTAGTACCATATTTAGGCCCTAGCTGTTTTCAGTCTTATGAAACTGCATGATTGGATTTCCCAACCTTCATGCATCGTTCCGTATTCTGTCATTCCTGGTCGGTCGGTGGATGTAGGAGTTTGCATGCGAGTATCAGTTGACTGGGGGGGGGGGGGCGGTCTAACTAGCAGGAGATCCCAGGGATACACTACCGACCGCGGAGCACCTTGGAAAGTACTTCAGACTCTGATAAACGACAGCGAGGAATAGGTCGGGCAACCCGGAGGTTAGGCATAATTGAAAAGAAAGAAAAACTACCTTTCCTGCCTACATCTGAAAACATCTGCTCCTACGTCTGAAAACTACTGACGCGTGGAACGCGCGAAACAAAACCTGACGCATACTACACAATGCGATTAGTGTGTGTGTACACTGTACACTGTACCAAGTACACTGAATGAGGAGGCCCAGCACAAACTTCTGTGAAGCCCATTCACACCGAGGAGACCGTTTGCGTCGACCGATATGGTGCTCATCACCCCAGCCCTACTCCATCCACTAGCCGGAAGAGCGCCAGTGGACTGCGAATGGCGAGCAATTGACGTTGGTCGTGACGCCAAGCTAACGGCCCTATTCTGCTTTGGTAGATCGAACGTAACACATTGGCAAGTATTTGATATTACGAAAGAACATTCCGCCATATCCCTGAAGTAAAAGGGAGGGTATTTTTGTTAACAGTGTTCTATGAGCACAAACTATTGTTAAATCGCGTTGAAAACAAAAACAGAAATGTACGTATACCTCATCTTATATATTTCGATTCATCCCAATACTTGGAGCCCTGGGAAACTTGTATCGTTATTGATGTAAGTTCTGTGACTTCGAAAGAAAGTTTTATTGGTGAAATAATGGGACAAAATTAGTGTCATGCATTACTTCCTAGTACCATCTCGACCAAAAATATACCGTAAGTCTCGAACCACTCAAAAGCTAAAATGAAAAACAGTCAGCGATGATTCCTATAATGAAGCTGGCGGTTCAAAAGCATCCCACGAACTCCAAGTTAACATTCACTCGCATTTTATGAAATTTGGGTAACATTAGTAACTAATATCAAGTGTAAAATACTAACAGAAGTGTATGCGCGCGTTTCTGTTTTCAAACAATGTCTCTTGTCATACCATGCCCACAAATTTCATTTCATTTCTTGTTGCGGGGCGGGTCGTCGTATTTACTTCACAATCGGAGACACGCCCTCCGGCAAAGCACCAACGTCGCACAGACAGATTTCAATCGGGGCGAGGTTGTGTTCCGGGTTGACAATTATCGATAATTTAATAAGAGGACAATAGAGAGGTCGGAGCCGTGGGCGATGAAGCTCCAGAGACCACCGAACAGGCCTGTCAGGTTTCCGTTACGTTGGTGGATGGGACAACAATACTACAGAAAGAGAATAAATGTTACAAAAGTAAAATTAATTCACGAAATAATATAAAACGAATGCATCGCGATATATCTGTAAAACTATTCTCATCGAGCATATCGCGAATACGTAAAAACATATTCATTCTGAAATTTTAATTCAATGTCAAAGAATTTATTGCTTTAATGTGAGATAATTTAAACATGAGAATAAAAAAATACTTGTAAACGAAAAAAATCGTGTACATTTCACATTGACAAAACATAAATAAAGGTTCTCAAAAGTATTACATACCCATGTGAATATTCAAAAAACCTAGCAGACGTAAGTTTGAATGATTTTTAGAGTAACGATAGTATGACGATTTCAAATTACGTTGATATAAAGATCAAGTAAAAGATCAAGAATTTGGGAATTTTGCTTCATGCCTTTTATGTTTACATTAACGTCTATTAAACAGAAAGCTAACCCATTCCTGTTAGGTCCTCATTTGAGGTGTGCAGGCATACATAATCTGTATCTGACATTTTTAGCGAAATTATTAGATAATATTTTCTATTTTTCTACATTTACATCTATTTTCTATATTTTATCTTTTATATTTTCTATATTTCTAACGATGCATGGAAGGGTGAAATATCTCCCCCTATATTTCACGTAAATAAAGAATTCACAACAAAAAGCAATTATCTTTCGTATGTAATGGCGCGTCTTTTCGAGGGAATGGCAATATCACATTACATATTGCTACGTTAATGTGGGATATCATTATTTTCTTTACAGCCAAACGCTTCATAAAACAGTGAATGATGAAGTATTCCTTGTCAAAATTCCATTACTTTCTCGAAAATATCGACATTACTTTCAGACTTACCGACTTACTTTCATTCATTCATACTTTTCATTCATTTCATTCATTTCATTCATACTTTACTTATCGACTTACTTTCATTACTTACATTACTTTGACTTTCGAGTTACGTCGTCACAGTGGCCAACAAAGCATGTTCCCAAGCGCGGTCAACCACAGCGGGAGCCGGGCTCTCCCGCCTTGAGTGGGAAAGTGCGGGTGGAGCCGTCTGGAGAAGCACGTGACTTCCTGCGTGGGAGGCTATCGGCGGCCGCATCATCCCTCCCACACCCTTGGACCCGCTCGCCCCTCCTCGCCCCGCCCCGCCCCGCCCGACCTTCGCCCCAAGGCCTGCGCAGTCACCGCTGGACGTGATCCTGCATGTTTTCTACACGTCTCTCCCCCACACATTTTCTCAAAAACGGACGCAAACTTTCATTAATTTTTTTTACAAACGGAACGAAGTTTTCATAATAATATTGCGTAGGTCCGATTTTCGTTAAAATTTCTACAATTTCGGAAATTACAAAAGTTCAAAATTATTTCGACACCTTTCTCCAACTACAACAAAAAAGACAGATCGTAATATATTTCTTAATTTTAGATTTTAAATCATTTCATTATGTGTAAACATACTATTTTATAAAATAGTATGTTTACACATATTTTGAGTAGAAATGTGTTAGAATCATTGTAATATTAAGAATGAATTACAACATTATAATGGACTGTTCCATCATGCTTAGGTAGAGGAGAGGAACACCTCGTGTCTCGAAAAAAATTAGCTCTCGACTTTCTACACTGGACACATATTTTTGGGTTAAAACTTTCTATGAAGCATAGAGCATATTACACAGAGTTCAACGATAGAAAACTATTTTCATTAAACATTTTTGAATTTTTCCAACATTGAAGACATGTATTTTAACTTTCCCTCTTCTTTTATGTAGGAGTTTTTCGAGTAAAGCTCGAAGTGATAAAGAGGATGCCAGTTACAATATTGATGACACATATCAATAATATAAAAATTGATCTGCCGTTGTTACAGAACTTTTATTTTCTACTAGCCACTTTACCGGTCGAATTTATATCGCGAAGTACTGAAATTATGACTCGACTATGGGCTACCTAAAAATCAAAATACCCTTTTGAGCTGGAAAATAAAAGTTGCAACAAAGTATCTACGGGCGAAATCGTACCTTTGAAATAGAAATGTGGAGTTAACATTCTTTACTTGACCAGAGTGACGAAATAATAAGGAAGAAAGCGTGATTAATTTTTGCTTTTAGGAAACAAACCTCATTCAGTATCATCCACCTTCCAAGTAGAAGATGCCCTCTTGTGAAAATGGCGTCTACCGCTCGCGACATAAAGGGAGTGAATCACTCTAACGACAGCGGACGCGAAGGGCGGCGCATCGTCTTCCCGAGCGAAGCCTGGAAACTACAAAACCGCACGCGACGCACAATCTCGGAACCTCAGGTCGGGCGGTAAGGCACACGCAACGGCGCCGCATCCGCTCGCGACACAGGACTAACCAGCGAGGAATTTCTGCTCCTCGCCTCTGTCGGAATGCCACAACGCCGCTTCTCTGCGTTTTAATGCCGTCCCGCCTCGTTCCAGGGAACGCTGAACACAATCCACGGAGTTCAACGACCATCACCTTCTTTTCTCGACGCGCTACGTGCCCTATCGGTCGCCCACGAAGTACGCAACGGTTAACCGGTCGACAAGCAACGTGACGCATACCCGACGTAGTTAACATGGCGTGCTAACTTACTTGTACACGTAGAGTAGAAAAAATATTAATAAACTGCAAAAAATTAGCCGTCGACTTTCAAATAGAAGTACACATTCTCAATGTTCCTGATATCGTTAAAAAATTTTTTTGGATTATTTTCCAAAAATACTATTTGTTGTCGGAAAACAAAAACGCCTCAACCGTTTACTGGATATTCTCCAAAATGCATATGCCCCGATTGATCGCTGTACACTCGGAGATTTTGGAAACTGAAAATTGAACCATTAACCATTTAAAAATTAAACCATTTGATTTTTGGGAGTACTATACAGGAATCCCCTAGGCCAAATTCAGAGTTTTCTCAAAACTGGATCTAATTGTTTCAAATATAGAAAACAGTGCTCATAAAAATGGTACGATACGATTTTCATGAAAACTTTCCAGCTTTCGAAAATTACGATCCGTATCTTCTGATCTTTTGCCGAGAGCCTTTCTCGGGATGACTGATGCAGTTTGATACAAGTGGTAATATTATAATATTACTTAACCGTTACAAACAATAAGAGAAAGTATGAGCATTTGTAGTACCACTAGTTTTCAGACAGCACAGTATTCAAGCTTAGTTGTTCAGCATTTCTTCAAAGTGCCACGTCTGGTGCCGCGATATGTTAGCGGTGGCAACCTTCTGAGTGCAACATCTGGAGCAGTGGATAGTGTCAGTTCAGCTTTAGCCATTACGTTTCACACAAGGAGCAGCACTAGCCACGTAACTGGATGCCTTCTTGAAGCAAAGGATGGAAATCCTGTTAGGGTATATGACGCAGTCAACGCGGTGCTGCCGAGAAGGACACTTCGCCCCCGCCAGCATCGCCACTGATGATGCTTGCCATAGTTGCAGGCGAAACGTATGGACCAGTCTCCGTTAGACCACAGCCTACAAACCCGTGAAATGTCTAATTATGTAGAGTATATGAGATTTCCTAAATCCTCTTACGCAACAACGTTTCCCATCCAACTTGCTGTTCAGTAGCTACAATAAAATATTGAACCGCATTAACGGCGTCATTTGATCAGTAACGTATCCGTCATCGATCAGTATGATTACCTGCTCCATACGGAGTATTAACCACAACAGGATCTTTTGAGGTAGATTCCTTCTAATCACAGAACACTTTTTTTAATTATTAATAAATCATTCTCTCAGATCTACCATAAAAGTGTTGAATTGCAAAATCAAGTCACTGATCGTCACACATACAATTATATTTCGTCATGTTATGAGTAGCTCACTTCAACCGGAGAGGCGCCATTGTTCCCTTCAGACCGTGACATTCCTGTCCCGCTTTGTCACCTTGCCTTTGTTGCGTCTGACGACATTCCGATAAAGCGAACTTCGCTGGAAACATGTTAAACAAGGCAACTGCATTCTACAGAAACGAGAACTTCCTTGTATGAAAAGCTACAAAGTGTAACAAACGATAGCAATTTAACTTGCCCTGCGATTCTCTAAAATATTAGCATTTGATTCAAAACAATCCAAATTTTTGTATTGTGTCTGAATGTTTTTTGTGAGTTACATAATCATATTTATGTTAATAATAATAATAAATTAAGATAACCCATAAATAAAATATATTTTAATCAAAAGATCTCATAACCTTGCACATACGCCGAGTGTCCTGTCTACAAGAAGGACGAGGAATATTTATTTTCAACGTTTTAATAGCCCACTATCTTGCATAAAGAAGTTTAATGGCTTGAGTTAATGATCGTGCAAAAGCTTGCAATAAACGTAAAAGGCCTGCGCAACATCACACGATTTGCGGAAGGCCGGACGTGCGCGAGATATCTCGCAGAGCTCCTACGGCAGAAGAAAAGACACTTTTTATAATGGAGCATTACGGCCTGCGAGAAGGAGCTTCACCCTGGAATTGCCATTAAGTGGTGTCTCCTTCAACTAAATCAACGTGTTGTGTTGAATGTTATACTGTGTGCTGGTGGAAGCCTGACTGAAGAGGCAAAATGATTCACATGCTATAAGAAATGTCAAAAGAAACATTTCTTCATCTAGGTGAAGAGGACACGGTACGGCATATTTTGCTTCGACCAGACATGACGCATATGTCTATCTCTCACCTCGTGGCAATATGAGTACTAATTGCAGGGTCCTCCAGTACGGAGGTCATTAGTCTCGCAAGTGTAGTGCATGTTACATCCTACGAGATGGTGATCCGCCCGCACTGTTATATCAGTCCAGGTGTCTACCTGTGATGTTTCCCACACCAGGTATCTCCTCTAACGGGGCATCTCGGGACAAGCTCTTCTAAGCTCCCGATTGTTTCCCGATATGTGAAGCTCTGCAGTGGATGTCAGTTCTGTAGGGATGTATGTATAAAGGGTGAGGAGGGTTCACGTAAGGAAGAAAATATCGCCTGCAGTCCGTTTGTTACGACCTACTCCTCCGATATTCGCCTAAAAGTGGTCGAAGCAATCATGAAATACTACCGAGCAAACTACCAGAGCAACCGTCCGCCAGAATTCACTTCCAGACACTAATTAATTTCGACCCAGTTCCTGTCGAAAATCCGCCACAGTCGGTAATCGGGCCCTAGGCCTTGCTGGTATAAGATGCAGCACAGGAAACAATGTTGCTTCTGGGCGATCGCAGCCATTTGAAGCGCATTGGCGCATGAAATATAATTTGTAAATTAAAATTTTACCTGTAACTGTCTTCCTAAATGTAATGGGTTTGAATCCTTTAACTATAGATTAAGACGGGCATAATACTATTTATCATACAATGCACTTGCATTTACAATAAGAATTATGAAGTACAGCGTTTCTCAGACCGATGTATCTGCTTCTTCAGGTACCACAGATAAGATTTGATAGTAAACAATAAAACTGTATTACTAAATTTTGTATAAGTTCCTTGTAACTGTTTTAGCTATTGTACCTGAGGAAGCATACACATCAGTCTGATAAACATTGTATTTTATAATTCTTATTGTAAATACAAATGCATAATGTAACAAAACATATGAATGGATGAAAACCAGAACGGTGTGACCTTTTATAAATTCAGATAAATCTGTTTAAGTCAATATTACAGTAAAGTGGTGGTGCTTTGTTTCATCATTAAAACCACGACATTTTAATTGTTTATTAACACCACGAAAATACATTACTATTGAAATGTAGCCTAAAATAAACACGTTTTTCCCCTTGTTTCCGGACATAAATGTAACTTCAAATTCACTTCTCCCCATAGCACGTCACACAGTTTTTAACTGTTTTTGACGTAAATAAATACATAATTACATAAATAAATAATTAATTAAATAAATAAATAGATAAATAGATAGATAGATAAATAAATAAATAAATACATGTTTTCTCAGAATGTATCAAATGACACTTATGCCGTTCTGTTTTTCACCCATTCACACTATGTTCGTCTTTGACTGTAATTAAAAGATACAATGACACATTAAATATTGTTTGTTGTATATTTTATTTTATAGTAGTTGACGCAATTGGTTTCTACCTCCCTGTTAAGAACCGCGCAGGAGCCGCGACTAGTTCTGAGGCCAGCACGGGCTTCGCCTTCCAGAGGCGTCGGTAAGAGCGTGCGGGCAGGTGTGAGAATGGCCCACGCCGTGCTGCGCCGTGCTGCGCGAAGCGTGCCTACGCGCTCGACGTGTCGTGTAGCAGCGCAGCAGATGCCCGTCGCTGCACTGTCAGGCGTCTCGCATTTCACTTGCGCCGCAAGGTATGCTTGCATATAAGGCAAACAAATAGTTTTCCGTGGTTTCTCCGATCAACTCCAAGCGAATGCCGGAGTGGGAGCGTAAGAAACAGGCCACGGACCGGGCGCGATCTTTCCTTCCTTTTCCTTGTCCTATCCTCGCCCCCTTACACTTACACGCTCTACAATATCATACACATCGGGAGCTTAGAGCATGACAAAGATGGGGCGGTGCCCAGCTGATGGGAGATTCCAGGTTGGTAAAAACCCGCAAGCCGATGGGTAGGTTGGCGCCGGATCTCGACATCGTAAGATCACCGCCATTTCCGGCGTTAAATACATGCACTACACTTGCGGAACCAATGACCTGAGCAGTTGACACCCCAAGAATCACTAATCAATCATAAAGAAAACATAATACGTTACTTACATATTACTATTATTATTATTATTATTATTATTATTATTATTATTATTATTATGTAAAATAAAACTTTACGAAACTGATATCCGTTTCGTTGTAAGTACTGTAGTTCACAATACACGGCGTCCACTTCGTCACAGTTCGTCACGTTTCACAGGATTAATAGTCAAATTTATACGAAAATAATAGAACATTGAAATAGTAAAAAACTTCATTTTTTTTTAATTTTGTGTTTTAAACGCGGTTATGCCACGCACTCGAGGCTACAACTATTCTGCAATTAATTACTTAGAACGCAGAGATGACACATAATGTCGAAATCTGAAGCCGAGAAATCAGGGGACTGCTCACTTTGGTTAGACCCACGAAACCAAAATTTCGTGTTAACGACCCCGAACAGCCTTTGATGTCAGATACCATTCAATCATCCTCCCGCTACCATTTGTCGCCGAGCCTGCCTCGCCTCCCGCCGCCGCCGCCGTGAGCAGCAGTGTCGGGGCGGCGCGGGCCGGATCCTCCAGCAGAGGCGGCCCCGGAGACAAAAACGCAGCGGCCCGCGTGCGCTATTTCGGGAGCGGCGGCGGCGACGGCTTCCACCAAGCAAGAAGCGGCCCTGCCGTCGCCACGCCCCTCCCCCTTCCTTCCCCTCCAAGTTCCCCGCCGCAGCCGAGGCGAAGCGCCAGAGGACGGCGAATTAGAGTGCCGCGGACCGCAGACGCACTTGGATTCCAGCACTCCGCCTCTTCTTCCGGCGGACACTTTCTTGTTCCTGGGTATCAGCTACCTGCTTCTCGCCCAGGTTTTGCGACACTGTTTTTTCCTTCCTTCTTTCTTCTCTTCCATTATTTCATTCCTTATCGTCCTTCCTTTCATTCATTCTCTTCCTTTCATTCATTTTCATCCTTTCTTTCCCTCATTTTCTTCATTTCTTTCTTTCCTCCCCTCATTCTCTTCCTTTCTTTCTTTCCCTCATTCTCTTCTTTTCTTTTAATCATTCTCTTTCTTTTTTCAATCATTTTCTTTCTTTCCTTTATTCTTTCCTCCATTCTTATAGAAAATGGGTAATACGAGAAAACGTGATGAGTGAAAGGACAAAAGTGAAGTGAAAAAAAACAAACAAAAAAACAACAACAGTAGTATACATGAAAAGAAACTAACAGGCATTGAAGTAGAATGTAGAATATTAAGGTTTGATAACAGTACGGGGGAAACAATATTAAAACAATGTTTGTGATATTTCCTTGTTCCAAAACAACAATTTTAAGCTTATACTCGTAGGTGACGAAAAGGAGATGTGTGCTACTAACCATTTTTTAAAATTTTATTATTTTTTTATTATTGAGGTAAACAGATCAGAATAAATTAATTACTTTTTACATATTTTAGGGTGAGTTACAAATAATATTACGAATATAAGAGTCAATTTAATCCGATAACTATTTGATTTACAAGACTCACGGAGCACCAACATTTTACCTGAAATCAAAAATGTATTGCAAAACTCTTGTAATTACTTGACTATTTGAAATTCTAAATGGGAAATGACGTGATTCTGGCTAAACGGCCAACTTTATTTATTAAAGTTGTAGTAAAATAAAAGTTGTTGGAGAGTTGGGTGAAGGGATGATCAATGGCCGGAAGGTTTAACTTTCTGGAGTTATGCCCTGGAAATGAACTACAGCTGATGAGCAGCACAGCCCAATAATGACGGCATCAGAGGCAGAGAAACGGGGCGCACGCGAATAATCAAACTATTCGTCTACGTCACAACAGAGATCCCACATCCAATGGCCGAAAGATACATCATACACTAATTACTGAACCACAGTACATAAAAAGATGAGCAGCAACAAGAAAAAGAAGTGGTGTAAACAACTGGACCACATTCGGGGGGTACGACCGTGAGAATAGGCCAGACCGTGAACAGAATTGGAAGCCGCGAAAGTCACCTGAACTTCTTCATTATGACACCTCTAACTAGGTATTCCTGAAATGGATTAGTGATTTTACGGATAAGTGAAAATGCTTTTGGCAAGATATGAATAATACTGGAGCATTAGGGAGCTGAGAGCCAGGAAAACGGGAGAACCCTGAGAAATCTTGCAGCGAACCAAGCTATGTCCACCACAAGGTTTACACATGTCCACAACAAATTATGCATATGAAAACCGGCATGTGAACCCTGATACACAGAAGTGGAAAGCCAGATGTCTCACCACTACACTAAGGGCAGTAATGCAACTGTAGTCTCTATCTTTATTACGATTCCAGCTCCTAAGTCTAATAGCAGCAACTGGAATGGACGAGTGGCTCTGACGGATGAGTGACGATATAATTTCAATGACGGAGAAATAGGGGAATGAGACGCAAGGAAAACGAGACAACCCTCCCTCCCATCTTGATCAGGTTTTTTTGTTTAGTTTCCCTGGTGCCTTGAGCAAATACTGAGATGGCCCCTTGTTTGTGTGCTTCTGGACAGTAATATACCTTCGCTCTCTCCACCCCAGACATCATATTGGCGTCATACACGATTATAATTGTACATGTGACTCAATAAATATTATTATTATTATTATTATTATTATTATTATTATTATTATTATTATAACCCAGAAAAAACACCTCAAACTCGCATTGTACACCACAACTTTCACACTGGGATCCTCCAAGACTTGAACCGCGGTACCCAGGCGGTAGAAGCGATCTGACCACTACAGCACTAGTCGCCCTAAGAGGACACCTGAACAACAATGCTGCCCGGAGTCGAATTTCCCCGCCATCCGCAAACCGTCACGACCTGCGCCGCCGCCGTCGCCGCCAACGCCAACTCCCACCGCCTCCACCGCCGCCGCTGGAGCAGCTGGAGGCTATTCCGGGCCGAAGGCGCGGCGGGATTAAGCTATTTCCGGTGCGCGCTCCGGGCACTTTAAACCGCCGCATCGCGCCGGCGGATATGGCACGCGCGCGGGCCTTGGGGAGGGGGGCGGGGCACTCGCCGGGGATGACGCGCGCGAGGGGGCGCGGGGGAAATGGGCAAAATGCGGCAAGGCCATGCGGAATGCGGATCCTGCAAGCCTCATCATCAGTCAGACACGAGGGCCCGGTGGCTCGATTCATGGAAGAGGGTTGGATTCGAGGCGAGGCATTCGACTCACGGTAAAGATTCGATTCCCGGTAAAGATTCGATTCCCGGTAAAGATTCGATTCCTGGTAGGGAATCGATTCTCGGTAAAGGTTCGATTCCTGGTAGGGTATCCATTCCAGGTGAAGAGTCCAATCAAGGTAGGGTTTCGATTCCAGGCAAGTTTGATTCCAGAGAGTGCTTCGATTCCCGATTGGCGATTTAAATACTGGTAGGATGTGCGACTCCTGGCAGAGGCAAGAGAAGTAATGTACGTACCTTCAGCATCTGTAGCAACATGTCGCGGTCCCACTATTGCCTCGCGATTGGCATTCTTTGCATACGACGCATTCGTGCACCAATAGCTTCAACCGTCACCGATGGAACGAGTGGTGCCAGACGCGTGGTGGTGCATTTGTCATGGAAATAAGATATGAAGACAGCAAGTGAAGCATTGTACACTTATTTGGTATCTGGCGATTCAGCAAAAATGGAATGGGTGCCCCAAATCATCCTAATAAATTGAAATTTCAGTGCATGCATTTCTGCACAGGTTTGCAGTGTTTTTGATGGATCATACATATGACACAGGGTCGTGCTCAGAGATTGCGGCACTTTAAAAATACGAATAACATCACGCACACCATCAAACCGCAACAACTAGTGAATCGTGGAGGATATCGTCTACGTGGGCATAAAATGACATTCAAGAGAGACACAAAGGAAATAACAAGCTTTAAACGTTTTACACGAAAAACGTAAATAAAGTATGCAATTGCAAAAAATAAAGCAGGCATGTAATCGATTCCCCATTAAACTTCTATTTCCTAGCATCCTAGAAAAAAAAAACACAAAACACTCTGTACAAAGAAAGAAAACCGTTTAGCTGATATTCTTTTCCTCAGATTTATGCGTTTGCGCACCAGAAGCCAGCCTTCGATCCCACCCTCTAAACTTTATTCCCTCGACCCTCCGAAAATCTCCCAAGGGGGGAAGTGTGAAAGAGGTGTGAAAGATGTAACACGTTACCGCGCCCCATATCGAAAGAGGGTTGCGTGGAAAGAGAAATGCTATAAACCTATAAAACGAGGTCGATTTGTTTTGATCGTAAGATCCTTCCTCGGCTACCTTCAAAATATACGGTGCATTCTAATGCAAAGAATAGTAATAAACTCGACCTACATCCTTAGTGCGCTAGAAATAGACTAACAGGGCGAGGTCTGGATCACCCCCCGAACAAAGGCATCTTCCGTGGGTTGGCTGCACTAAATATTCATCTGCCATGAAAGTTAGATGAAATTCACCTGAAATAGCACAGATCAAATTCCATAGTTTGCAGTTCTTCCTCCACCACGTGGCAAACTTTTGAGAATAAATCTGGCTTTCTTATTCGAATACTTGTCAAAATGCATCCATCATTAGATCTATTAATAATTCATCCCAATTTCAGAAGTCCCATTACATAAAAAACAATGTTTACAATTGCTGCAGTTTTATTGAATTCACTCTTCAAATAAGACTATCTTTGATTTAATTTGATTAAATATATCAATTTAATTTAATCGAAGACTACAAAAAGGAAAAATTAATATATTTTTTTTAAGATTGTTAGTGGCAAAAAAAAAGACCTTCCTATTAAAACTTGACGATTTATACATACACTCCAAAAGAGTACTTACAGCATAACATTACAGCCCTTTGCCAGCAGCACACTACTCACCTGGAAGCAAAGAAACATTGACATTAAAATCAGACCACGCATATAATATACATACATTCAAAGAAAATTCAACGGGCTACTTTTAATTGTTTATGATGAATTCACAACATACATAGTTTTCAAAGATCAAATTAGGTGACGATTGAAATTTCTTAAAGATATCAATTCAAATTACTGTAATAAATCTAATTGGTATTATAAATATATTTGTTACTATAAAACTTGTATATATACTATACTATATACACTCGTGGAGAAATTCTGTTTAATTTCGACATCCTCGGATATAGCGAACATCTCATATAGCCGACAAAAAACCGTTAGTCCCGAGAAGTTCGCTATAACCGGAGTCGCCTGCATTTCCATTTCTCACCACCCAACCGCTGCCAAGTGGCGGCGGTGGGCGGCGCGAGGGAGCGGAGCGGGTCGGGGGGAGGGGGAGGGCGGGCGTCACCGGAAGTGGGGCGCGAGAGCGGATCGCGGTGCGGCGACAGAGGTCGACGCCCCGGAGACAGTCAGGTGCGGCGCGCGCGCCGGGATGAGCGATTTATAGCGGCGGCGCCGCGAAACAATGGAGCGCCGGCTCGCCTTCCCGCGCCGACGCTCCGAGGGAGAAAAGCGTCGCGACGCCCGAGGCACCGGTGGAATCCATTCGTACTTCGCAGTACTTAAAAGTATTATTATTATTATTATTATTATTATTATTATTATTTTCGTTAATCGGCCGACTAGGACCACGCAAGCAAGCTTCCTGCATTTACCGTGGCTCAGTTTTTATTTATTATCGCGGTAGCAGGTGCTTGCAACAATTCTTTGGGGGGGACCAGCATTTAAGCTGGATCCGATTTTTATCCCCCACGGTTGTTAGCCCTGGGGGTATGGAAGAAGAAATGATGATATGATGATCATGGGGGTGAAAGGACAACACATACAGACATACACAAATACACCCATGCCCGAGGCGGGATTCGAACCCGCGATCTTCTGGTCCGAAACCACTCCGGCACTACTGCCTTAGCGATCTCGGCCATCTGATCGGCCATTATTATTATTATTATTATTATTATTATTATTATTATTATTATTATTATTATGCTTGCGAGTAGGCCGACTTGGACCACGCGCGCATGCACCATGCATTTACCGACGATTATTTAGTCCTCAAATTCACGACTAAATATGTTATCGGTCGGTTTAATATAAAATCTACTCCTGATTGCAACCAACTTCTAGGGACTGTCGTTGCCTCCACAATAATTTTCAAAGTTGAAGCCAAGTTCTAACACAAATTTTGCGGAACAAATCCCAGCTCTATTTCTTTGGCTTTGGAAAGGGTAATTTTTTGTCATTGCATGTTAATATTTGTTGTTAGGAGGTAGCACAAACCTGAGAGATCCTGGCTGACATAAGAAATTTGAGTTAAAATCTAATAAGCAGATACTCGGTCTTGAAACTGATCTAAACAGAAATAAATATATCACCTCGTGTTTTCCCGATTGGAGTAAACTTATTACAATCTTATTCTAGCCCCAATGAAAATACATTTAATTTTTCATAATGGCTTGTCACAAAGCATAAAACCGGTGGTAGCAGGTACATTACAATATCAATCAGTGGAGACCCATCTTACGATGAACTGTCTGTACGAACAACGAGATGAGGTCAACGCACGGAAAAGGGCTGCCACCACGACCACGAACCCACGACCTCTTTGCACTCCCCCTCCCGTTCCCTGCCCCTCGCCACTCACTGCTCTGGGCGCAACAGACGCAGATCACAAAGGAACGGGCATTCCTGCAGTTCAACTTTTTTTTACTTTCTCGAGCTACGGGGCTATTGTAATCGCGCAAAATAGTGGCGAGTCTTTCTCTCTCTCTCTGTCGGATTATGCTCGGACACGAAGGCCCCTTCCAGCACCATTGCGAGTGTCGCAAACGCTTTTCCTCTTGGCACAACGGTCTGCAGGTGGAGACTCGAGACGACAACCGCTGAACGCGAAATCGTTCTAGAAATGGCGCAACAAAACGACGTACAACTCTTCTACATAACAATTGTGAATTTACTAGTTTCACATATTTCTGATAACATGAAAAATCTCGGACGGGGAAGGTCAAGGAACACTGAACACGAAAGAGGACAGTGAAACCTACGCTTTCGTGGAAAATTCGTATTTGGAAAAGTTTGGAGGAAACTGAATATGTTGTATTTGAAGAAAAATGTTTATTACGAAATAATGTAAATCCAATTAATATGTTCCAGAATCCACAAATCTTAACTAAAATACACTTTATAATGTCAATTATATCGTATTTCAAGGCTTCTTTATCGAAGGGATGACATGCTCAACTTCCTCAGACATCGTGGCGACTTATTTAGCAGTCACATTCAAACAAGCACAAAAAAGAAAGAATTATTACGAAGTGTTGCGGCTGAACGCGCGGGATGATACTCAAAGAGAAACAAAGGGAGATGAAGTCACAAATGCATAGGATACTTTGTGGGAGTACTCGATTCCAAATGATGAGTGGTCCAGTCATGCGAGCAAGCGGGCGAGTTTGGTACAGACCGTTTTCAAAAGGACGAAAACCGAAGAGGATCGACAAAAACTGGTAGAAATCTGCGACTAAAAAATGTGAACAGAATCGTGTGAAAACTAGGGCATACAAAACCGAAATTTGACTGCACACGAGTGCCATTCACACGTGACATTCAGAATGTCCCCCTAATAATGTCTGAATATAACTTTAAATTAACCTGCAACAGATGAGCGATTACTTATTTTAAGCGATTCTCAACAGACAAAATGCTAGAGAGAATGAACTCCTAAGAATTATGTGACGGTCACTTATATTCATGAGTCATCTTTTACTTTTCAAATTATGTGGTATAAAATGGATTTTTTCAACAAAATTATTAATACGTTATTGCTTGTTATTGCCTTCTATATAGGGCTCGATATACACGGCATAACTTACCTGGATCAAAATGATCGTCATTAGGAGGGAAATATGAAATCAGTTGAATGATGCTCCATGTTCTCTTATGGAGAGAATTGTGGGAGGGAAATATGAAAAGACACACCGAGTCAAGCAGTCAAGTTAACATTTAGTGAATTAGTAATAAGTAATTGTGAATCAGTAAAATTAGGTAGAAATACCTCTGGCCCGAGGGTTTCTTGTCGCCCTGGACCAATAGAATCCTTATAACGTCTTTGGTGCATAAATAACTACAGCATTCACCACATCAGAATAGAAATCTTTATAGAAATCAACCTAGCTGCCTCTCGTCTAACGCCCATTTCCATAGAAATAATGTGAGCAATCTTTAGTGATGTTGAAGAATACAGCGGCGATGTTCCTTAGTGATATGTGTGCGCATGAGCCATACGACACATCGTACGGAGCTACAACCAAATCTACTAATAAATGGATTTTTGGAAACTACATTAACACAAAAATACTTTACATACACAGGGGTCCAATTGGTCAGTAATGGTTTTGTCGACGCAGAAAGTCTCAAAGAAATTATTACAAATGACCACGGCATCTAGGGGTAAATGATAATCATTTTTTGGCAACACAAAATGGGATGGGGAATCTCATTCAACGAAGTGACACGTACGTACAAAGCATGTCACATTTGCCCTTGATTTGTGCATGGGTGCATTTGTGTCCGACAGCTACACAAATCGCTTTGCGTCAGAACGTCCACTTGCCAAACACATGCGCACGAGGAATTGCCTACCCATCAGTGGCAAACGTCACGTGCCTAATTCGTTGTATGAGATTTCTTTGTCAAAAAGGGATTATCTTCAACCTTTCTACATGCCCTAGAAGTTTGGAACATGTATTCTGGAACATCATATCACTTCGACCCTAAATCGAAAACGCAGACGAAATCCTGCGCTCCGTTCGCTCGGCCGTAGGTTGCCGCGTCGCACCTCGGTACTTCGCCTCCCTGCTCTTGGCAAAACGATATCATCTTTGGTCCCCTACATGCCCTGACAATTTGTAACATGTGTTCGTAAACATCCTAAATCACTTCGGCCATTAATCAATTACTAGATGAGGAAATCCTGAGCAGCGTTCGCTCTGTCGCGCGTCGCACCTCGGTGTCGTGCTTCGCCCTCCTTCCATTGGCTAAACGCGATCATCTTCGGCCAGCCTATAAGCCCAGAAAGTTTATAACATGTATTCTGAAATATCCTGTATCACTTCGGCCCTGAATCGAACTCGTAGTGGAGAAAATCCGTTTGGTCCGCCACGGTCGCCGCGTCGCACCCCGGTGTCGTACTTCGCCCTCGTTCCATTGGCAAAAAGTGATCATCTTCAGTCCCTTTACAAACTCAGAAAGTTTATTACATGTATTCTGAAATATCATGTTTTACTTCGACTCTGAATCGAAGTCGTAATGGAGGAAATCAATTTGCTCAGCCGCGGTCGCCGCGACGCACCACAGCATGCACCACAATGTCCAATGTCCAACTTCGCCCTTCTTCCATTGGCAAAATGTGATCATCTTCAGCCCGCCAACATGCCTAGAAAGTTTATAACATCCGGAAACATCCTGTATTACTTCGACCATGAATCGAAGTCGTAATGGAGGAAATCCACTTGCTCAGGCGCGGTCGCCACGTCGCACCCCGGTGACGTAGTTTGACCTCCTTCCATTGGCAAAATGTGATTATCTTCAGCCCGCCTAGAAAGTTTATAACATGTATTCTGAAGCATCCTGTATCAGTTCGGCCCTGAATCAAACGCGAAGTGGCGGAAGTCCGTTTGGTCCACCGCGGTCGCCGTGTTGCACCCTGGTGTCGTACTTCGCCGTCCTTCCATTGGCAAAAAGTGATCTTCAGCCCGCCTACATGTCTAGAAAGTTTATAACATGTATTCTGAAGCATCCTGTATCAGTTCGGCCCTGAATCGAACGCGAAGTGGAGGAAATCTTCGCCGCGGTCGCAGCGTCGCACCCTGGAGTCGAAATTCGACCTCCTTCCATTGGTAAAACGTAATCAACTTCAGCCCGCCTACATGCCTAGAAAGTTTTTATACATGTATTCTGAAGCATCCTGTATCAGTTCGGCCCTGAATCGAACGCGAAGTGGCGGAAGTCCGTTTGGTCCACCGCGGTCGCCGCGTTGCACCCTGATGTCGTACTTCGCCCTCCTTCCATTGGCAAAAAGTGATCTTCAGCCCGCCTACATGCCTATAAAGTTTAAAACATGTATTCTGAATCATCCTGTATCACTTCGTCCCTGAATCGAACGCGAAGTGGGGGATATCCTGCGCTCCGTTTGCCCCGCCGAGGGTCGCCGCGTCGCACCCGGGTGTCGTACTTCGCCCTCGGCCACCGCAGCGCTGACGTGCGAAGGCTCTCGGGTGCACGCCGCACGCCGCGTGACGACAGCGCACGCCACAGCGCGTGACGCCCGAGCACGCGTGCACGATGAATGTGCGAACAACGGCGTGCGTGGAGATAAATTCTGCTGCTGTGGACTAAGCGAGAAATTTCTCCCAGACAGCACTGCGAGGCGCTGACTGTGGGGACAATTTACGACGGATCATGCGTAACTGACGTTGCGTTTAAGAAATGGAATATTCCAGTGGGATGAAAAATATTTGTTCTCCAAAAATATTTCATAAAAATCACACCAAAATATAAGGAAATATTATAAATTTTCTTTATATATACCATGGATAAATTTAATAATTAATTAATAATCCTGGGCCATTCCCGTATTTTTAAATATGAAATAATATTTACAGAAACCAAAATATAAATAAATGTAAGCAAAGTAAGTAGAAATAAAGTCTATATGTGTATCGCTGTGTTTACATTCTGTCTTACGTACAATATATCTACCTCCTTAGCCATATGATGATGACTCACTAGCACTACTTAAAATATTTCTAATGATTTGAAATATCGGCTAGAATAATTGATATTTCGCAGTAGTATCATCAAATTATGCAAGAGCATCTTTTCTAAGTTACACATTTTTCAATACAATTTACAAATAATTCAATGTAATTTTTCAATGTTTTAGAGCTTCTTCAAAAATCATATTTCAAAATGAAATTGACAATTTTTTTTACTTTCTCAATTGGAGGTGAAAAGTATTTACTTGTCTGTCAACTTCACAGATTACACTACGAAAAGTACATAAACACATAACATGGTAAGTATTTTCCCCTGTATCCTAATTCATACGTAAAAATACATTACACTACATTCTACAAAAATATGCCTCGTTTAACTCTTATTTTATGCAGGATTATTGACGGGTATCTTAGCCATTATCGTGTGTCCCAATTCCTGTTGGTCAACACACTGCAATATTAATTTGCATTGAAGCTTACGAAGATAAGCTTGTACTCTTCCCAGCGTCGCCCTACTTTAGCAAGTGATAACAGATGAGGGTTCATCTCGTGCAATGCCAGGTGGTGAGATAAACCCTCGTATGAGTCACCAAATACAACAAGAAAGAGGTTAACGTCCCCAAAATGAAGTAGTATTCAATTGTGGGACCAGAAAACCTAGTGTAAGAACTGCAAAACTGTGGGAAAATATAGAGTCTAACAAGATGAAATTAGTCCCATCAATTGTCCCTGAAATGAAAGTAACGTTCAGCGTACAAAAAGATGTGTTCGTTTAGTATTTTTAAACAAGATATTTACCCCTGTAATAAAAGTCATAATTCTCATTCGTCATTTCCTAAAATAAATTTCTTTCATGAAACGATGTGTAAGGGCAAGAAATGTGCGATATTCTTGACACTAATGTCAATTAATATCATGATGTCAGTACTTGGCTCCATTATTCTTTATCTCTATGTCTGTCAAAAGAACTTTCGCCTTTATGGGATGAATTAGCTCCGGTTCATTGAATGTGGTAATGAAATGGTTGGCTCAACTCATTTCATCAGACGGATATTAATGCAACAATAGTGACACGAAATTTGCATTCATAGAGAAAACTAATCATTACAATTTAAAATTGCAATTTATAGAACATTCAGTTGTGAGGGTTGGAATAACAGTATTATTGAGGAAGACCAGAATAATTGTCTGCGTTTGAATAACATGACATAAAATTTGAAATAATGTCGATTAGAATACTCTCACTTGACTACACTTCAAGAACTGTGAAAGAAAGTCTATTCAACAAAAAACCTTTCTTAATATCACCGAATTAGGTCACATACAAAACCACTAAAGAATCTTATCACCAAAAGTTCTACACTCGTAGAAAGAAAAAGAAACATGTACTTCATAAGGTGAGCAATTACTGTAAACATATGAACCCGACACAATGGGGCTACGAATACTGAGGGTGGAGTAGCTGATTCATATGACAGACGTGACTGATATCGAAGCAGTCGATTGATAACCTCAACTCCTCTTCCTCCTCCTCTACCAAACGATCAAAGTCCGGGCACGCCCCCTAGTTCATTGACCACACAGAAGGGTTCCACGATACCATCTCGTGTAAACAAATGGCTCATGGAAGAGATAACACGTCGATGAACAACACTTCGTGTCCATTCAGAGTACAGATCCATAGTGGTTGCGACAAAATCTTCACATAAGCAAAAGAATAACAATGAGCAATCTGGCAACTCGCAAGTGACGGACGAAAGTGAACCGGTGCAATTCAAAGACGTCAACTAAACACAAATAGCCCAGAGAACGTGGTTCAAGAAGAATAAAACTTGTCTCAATTTGCCAATAGCGACATTCGGGCATTACGATAAGTTTTCGGCATTGACGTCTATGATTGATAACTATTTCAATTTGATGGCTTGATAGATGACAATAGCTACCTGTTGATGATTGTTACTGTGTAAGCGTCAAAAGTTAAATGAAGACAACAGTAGCTCATTGCAATATTTCGTTTGAGATTCCAGTGATTATAAGAAAACAACCACCAAATTTGACAATTTCCGCTACATGTGTTAGAGCGAAACACATGTACAGAGAGAACGTGATTTACATATATGATATCATTAGGTTTATTTCCAATAATGTTCATATCGGAATTCATTTTATTTATTTACCCAATAAACGGGATGCCCCCTCTACAAATGACTGATTAATAAATCATACATAACAGTAAATGCTTCTTCAAATAAAACACATGATGTGTATTATTCAATCAGTTAATGTAAACATTTTATATAAAACAATAACTTATAAACTAATATAGAGTAAGAACTGAAGGATAGTAGAGATCAACTGAAGCAATTTCAAGTTGTTTTCTCAACACTCCTTAAGGGGTGAAAAAGGCATTATTAAGGATTCTCCAACTGCTCCATTTTAATATCATATATATTTTGTGCCACACTGCGTTTTCCATGGCACACGATTTATTACTTTAATCAAGCATACGCAATTTAATTTATTGTATTAGCAACAGTAAATGGTGTCATCTTTCTTATGAAATAAAGAACAAACACAACACAATATATTAGATTTATTGCAACTTTTATTACACTAAGTATGAATTGCGGTGTGTATATAATCTATTCTTACGCAAAGCTGCAATTTGTATGGAACTCCAACGTGAACCATGTAAGAAATTGAATCATGGAATCTTTACATCAAAACAATTGCGTATCTCAGCGCGATTAACGATTTTGATAGGCATGTGAAAGCAAATACAACAGAACAGAAAAACTCGCAATTAAAATATGATTCAATAAACAAATTCAGGATTCCTTAGATTAAGGGTACTCAGATGAATAAAAATAACAAACTACAACACCGATGAGAGAGATTTTTTTTCTCTGAATGACATCGGTTATAAAAAGTTAGCTCTTTAAAAAGAATTACAATTATTTCAAAATATTAGTGCAATTATCGCTTGAAATAATTGCAATTTACAAAATGTATTTTTTCAATAATTTAAAACGGCTCAATATTTGTTCTTTAATTTTTTTGAGACAAAAGACGCTTTAAGAAACGACGCAAGGGTCATATTCGTTGAATTCTCTGAATTTTCGAAAATGGCAAAAATTAAAAATAATGTAGATAGGTATATGATGTTGCAACACCATTCTTTTATTATCCTGAGTTAATTTACTGAAGTTCATCAGGCGAACGTTTTCTTCAAAAACAAAACTCAAAAAATTGTTCTAAGAAACTTCTTTCACGTGAGCTGCCAGGGCACTTCACAGCAACACGGTCGCTCATCAAATCCGGCCCAAGGCCTCATTTCGCGAGAGTCGCAGCGACCTGTCGCTCAGGCCAGCCTCTTTCCCTCCACCCCTCCGCCAGCGGTTCAGCAGCCATCTCACGTACGGCCCCTGCCATTGCGCCGTCTCCGCGTCAACCACCTTCGCCTCCAGCACCATCATCGTTGCCGTTTCAACCAGTGGTTTCCAGTCCGCTCTTAACCCAACACACACCGAATCGCCCACTTGCTGCCCCTATGCATCTGTTTCCTTTACCACAACTGCAACCCCCTCCACCGCTGACGGCTCGCTCCATACCGTCCTGCCGCTGTCGCCACCGTGTTAATTCTCGTAGCTATCTCATATATCGCGTCTGCCACCACCGCTACTGCTGACAGCATCTCTATTGCCTGTGCCGCCGTCTCTGGCGAGTCGGCTTCGCCTCTACCACCACCGTACCAGCGGCAACCAACACCACCACCACCGCTTCAATCACCAACTTCAATCAACCACGCCTTCTGCAACACCACCACCCACACTATCACCACTACAAACACTCCCACCACTGCAAACACGACCATCCACCACTATCACTAAAATCACCATCATTACCCCTACCATCACGGAGACCCCCACCTTCCAAAACCACCATCGCCGATACCCTCACCTCCAACACCATCACCGATACCCCCACCTCCAACACCGCCATCACCGACACCCCCAGCACCAACACCACCATCACCGATACCCCCACCTCCAACACTACCCTCACCGACACCCCCACCTCCAACACCACCATCACCAATGCCACCACTACCAACACAACCATCATCATTGTTACCACCAAAAACATCGTCACCACCACCACTACCACTAGCCTCCCAACCACCAGCAGGTTCACCGCTTCCACAAACCCGCCAACCTGACCGTCTCCTCCCCAACCGGGGCCAACAATTTCTCCCCGGCCCGGCCAGCCGTTCCGTCACCATCGCCACCTCGCGTAGGCCGGTAGCCCGGACGCGGGCACTTTGAGATGGAAATTGGGAGAAAGCCGCCGCCTGACCTGCGCCAGAAAGAGCCTCGTCGCGTCGTCCGCCCAGACGCCAGAGCGCCGCGCCGCTCGGGAAAAAAAAAACTTCATCAACGCGGCCACCGCGGGCGCCGCCTCGGGCCTATCATCTGCTGGCGCCCCACGGCCCCGCTCGAGCTGACGGCTTCGTCACATCGCTTCATCGACGTATACGTTTCTCAGCAGTAAAGAATGATTTAGTTTTTTCACTTGTCGCTACCGTTTGGGCAGTAGAGAGGAAGTTACGTAATGCTGCACGAAAAAAGGCGAATTTTCGGCAGAAAAACTCTTTTTACGGGGTCTTGGCAACGAAAAAGTGGCTAAATCCAGTTGCTAAATATAGGGAAGAAAAATCCTCTAACACGTGCTAAACGTGTTTCTATCCGTCCGTCTGTGAACAACGGTTGCAGCAAACCCGTTCAGCCGATTTTCTCCAAAATCGATATTTCCCAATTCATCTGGCAAATGTCGCGGCCTTTTGAATTTGAAACATATTTTATTTTAATAGGGTATTTTAATTATACTTAACATGACTTTGCTGGTACCTTTTCAACATTTTCAAAAAGATGGCGCCATCATTTTTGATTAAATTTTCTTCTTTGTTAGTGTGAAAGGCATTTAAGAGAATGGTGCAGGTCTCATTGTCACTAAAAACTCTCATTTTTCCAAAATTGCAAATATTCAAATTTTTTTTCGGAGCCTTGCTTCAACTACAATTATTAAGATAGAAACGACGCAAATAACTCTATCAAATTGCTGAAACCTACCATAAAAAGAACAATGTCATCTTAAGGCTGGTAAGTGCCCAAAGCTGTACAGCTTACCTATATTTCTATTGTTCTATAGTGTCTGATGACATTAGGTAATTGTTACACCTCCTGCCTTGTAAAATAAATATTTTTAACAGTGGCAAGCCCATTTCTGAGTCCACGATCCCCGTTGAGAAAGATGTTCGCGAATTAATTAAAAAGATTCATTCTGAAAAACAGGAGAGGTACCAATGATCTAATATCATCAGCCACTACAGAAAAATCGAAGTATACAGACGATTAGGACTAAAGTGCAGATACTTATCGACATACCCTCGTGCATTATTTAAAACTCTTAACAGGGCGTCCCACGCGTGTGTAGTTACGCCAACGGCTTCGGGTTACGGGTGTGCGAAGAAGCACGATCTACCCACTTGCGCTTACGCAACGGACACAGGTAGCGCACTCGAATGCAGACTGCAGGCTGTAGGCTGAACTGCGGGGCCTGGCGGTCGGGGCGCCTGCTGCATACGAAGCGGCGCGGCAGACATGCATATTTCAGCCGGCGAGCGCCTCTGCATTCTCCTGCCGGCGCCGCCGCCGCCGCGGCCCGTAAAGACGCGCCGGCATTTTGAGTGGGCGTCAGCATTCCGCATTCGGGGCGCCATCTTCCGACGAGGAAAAGCGCCTCTTGCGAGCCACCCCTGCGGGCCTTTTGGAGCTTGTTTACGCACGGGTTTAATTTGGTGTGCCCTTCTGTTGGTGCGCGGCCGGGAGAGATTCTAACGGGAAATTCATTGAAAATAAAATCGAAACGTAGATATCACGGTTTTGATACGGCCCGCTCGTACAGACGAGAGCATTCGAAATCCAATGAGAAATTACAAAAAATATAATCGAAGATGTTATTTTTAATAATCGACTTCTATTGGGTTTATATAGTCCATTCAACAAATACATATAGGTTAGGTACGCAACTTCTACAATTCTGTAACATCTACGTGAACTACTCGTACATACTTAATTTTTCATAAATTGTTGCATATTTCGCAAAAGTTCTCTAAGCCCTTACATATGTGAAGAAAGAAACTCGTGAACGCCTCACGAGACATGTGCTTTTGGGTATTTTAAGAATAATGCATGCAATGGATTTCTATTGTAATTCTTGTGGGATTTCTTGGGCGTTTTACGCTTTGTCTTCGGATATACTTGGAATAAATGTAAGAAGATTCCAGCAGCAATGTCAAAATTTGATGATTTGGTAAATTACAAAATGTATTTATATTTCATAAAGAAGTTGCATAATGGAGATAAACCACGGAACATGAGCTATTGGTTTAGAAAATCTTAAAGCAAATATTTTTCGTCTTTGTGAAGATATCGGCGTTAGTCTGCTTTAGAAGAGATAAAACCTTTCTTGTCATGTAACTTCGTTTCCTAGCCTCAATGTTCTCCTGCAACTACGCTGGCAACTCAAAAATTTTGTTTACGATAAGACATTCAATAAAAAAAAGAAAATTAAAAATATTCTTAATTAATGATAATTAATTAAATTAAAATGTATAAAAATCATACTTCAGGAATTCACCGGCTGCATTAAAAGTCTCTCCCTCTTGTTTCAACGAAAAAATCCGTTTCGACACGACACAGACATAGGGTCTTAAAAATGGATCACGAATTTCGTCCTACAATGATACATAAAAAAAAAAAAACTAACTACGTATTTTTAAAAGTATTCGCCCACAAAATATGCACTTTTTTTAGCGTTATTTATCTGCAAACCAAATAAAAGTATTACTTGTCAGCGTATCTTGAACTGAGAGCCATTATAAATCAAACATTACTTAAGAATCGACAGTGAACCTGATTTACCATTCCCGTAAAATACGACATGCCCGAACACAAAACAAAGAACAACTGGTGATATACCGCATAGAAAGCGACTTAATGGATTGTCTTATATCTTGACAGTAACAGATCCATTAGCAGTCTAGCCAGCTCCAAAGCCAACATTCTGTAATTTTGCTAATTTTATTCCAAATAATTAGTATATAAAAAATCTCATCCAAAGAACTACAGTCATTAAGAATAAACTTTATTATTTCACTTTAATTTCAAGCTACAAATTATTAATAATAATAATAAATAATAATAATAATAAATAATAATAATAATAATAATAATAATAATAATAATAATAATAATAATAATAATAATAATAATAATAAAATTGCCCCCTAAAATACTTTCTGGATTTGGTCCTGCCTCTCGAGACGAAAAAGAGATACTCTCTTCGGTCTCTCCACACATTTGGGACTACGCAATGGCCAAACAATCCATGCAATTGGCGCCCATGCGACGATGACGTAATCGAAGAGCATCAACTGTCACCGATACTGAACTTGGACGACACCACAATGCACGGAGAGGGATTAGGTCGGTTGCGGCTGAAGGGGAAAGGTGTAAGTGCAGGTATCCATCAAACATTTCGCGCATACGCAGTGAAAAGTTTATTCCCCGCTTTTCAGTTGTAACTATTACTTTTACCGACGCTCAGCGCTCTTCTTGAAACGAGAAGAACTGATTTCGCTTCCAGTACCAGAAGAACTGATCGAAGAGAAATTACAAATTATCCTGAACTGCCTTTAACCCGGCATCAGGGACGGGTGCAGGGAAGAGGCATGGCCTCCCAAAAGACTTAAAGTTTTCGTTTGTTTCCTACTTTTATTTGGAAAAACTGACTTAAAATATTTTTATGTCAGTTTTATGTTAATATTTAAAAAATAATATTGTATATCAACACACACACACACACACACACACACACACACACACACACATATATATATATATATATATATATATATATATATATATATATATATATATATATATATAAAATAACAATTTTTTTATTTAGCCAAAATCTATGATGGCCCCCTCCAAAACGATGGGCGGAGAGAAGAACCGATGGACGGGTGCGGGGGGAAGTGGAGCGGAGTGGGCCTTGGAATGAGGGGGGCGTGGCGGTGAAGGGGGAGGGGAGGGGAGGGGAGGGGGAGCGCTGGCGCGGGTGCCGCCGTCTGCGGCGCCGTCAGCGGTCGTTGCCTTATGCTAAACGCCCCTGGCGCCCCGGGCGGTGGCGGCGGAGGCGGAGACGAGAGGTGGTGACGGCGGCGAGGGCGGGGATGATGGCAGCGGTGTCTCTCCCGGCCAGACGGTGGTAACGTTCGCTTTCCAGGTGAGTGTTGTCTGCAGGTGCTTTTCCCCTATGGTCTACTGATGTCTAGTGTGGTGAACGTGGTTTTCACGGCGGGTCTAGTGCTGGATATGGGATTCGCGAACCATGAAATATTTGAGGATTACGAGATGAGTATTGTATTCAGGTGTTTTTTTTGAATTGTGTCTAGTCATGTCTGATCCACTCAACCTGGTTTTCTGGATGGGTCTAGTGTTATATGAGGAATTCGCGGACTGTCTAATTCGTGAGGTTTTCGAAGTTGGTGTAGTCACAGAGGTACCAAGAGTCCAGCTGTGGAGATGCTTTACGCAAAAGGTCAAGCGGACGAGGTTTTCGCCATGGGTAGTAGTGTCTGTGCGAATGTTGAACGTGGTAACTGCGGAGCGTCATACGTTTGAGATGGATTTCGTGGCAGGTTTAGTGGAGGTGGCTTCCGCGCCAGCAGGTGCAGTGTTATAGGCGATTTTCGTGGTCAGTCTAGTATTTGAATTGATGGTTCAAGTGATGGAGATTGTATCCGCGGACAGTTTATCGGTGTACACGAGTATCGTTGTGGATGTAGTGGTAGATGTTCTTTTCGCAATTTAAGTATGTATATGAAAGGGAGAGAAAAAGAGAGAGAGAGAAAACGAGAGAGAGAAAACAAGAGAGAGAAAGACAGAGAGAGAGAGAGAGAGATAGAGAGAGAGAGAGAGAAGAAGGGCATTTAATGGAGCAAAGGAAGTCGACGGGAATCTGGCGGAAGGCAGCGACTGCGACAGAGAAAACCAGACGTGAAAACGGGTGTAATTATACGACGATGGCGTGCGTATGCAGATGCGTGGAAGGCGAACCAACAGGAGAAAACTGCGCGCAAATAGAAGATCATGATGTTAAAGCGAGGAACCAAGAACAGGTGTGATGGAAGACAAAACGTTACAACAAAAAAGAACCGAGAAAAATAATATTACAAAAATATATCGTGGGAAGGTAGGCCACTAGCAATAGGCAATAGCTGTACGGTATGCTGTTGAAGACCGACTAGAAAATTATATTAATATATATATATATATATATATATATATATATATATATATATATATATATATATCAGAAGAATTGGAAATACACAGAATTAATATTCTACAAAAAGTATCCCAAACAGAAGCAAAAGGAGAAAAAAGGAAGTGAAACTTCAGATGTGACGGTTGTAGGAATAGTTATAGCGTCTGATATACAAATATTATAATTGAAACAAGTAGATTACTATGAAAATAAATGCGTATTTGAAAAACTAAACAAAAACATGTCGAGGAAAAATAATAGTAAAGAATAAAATTGTAAAAGACGAGGAGATGTGATAAAATGAAAATGATTTCTACATGATGGAGAATATTAAAGTAGAAATAGGAGAGATAGTCGATGTGGAGAAAAGTGACAATAAATGCCAAACACACCGAAATCTTCATAAAAGAAGTTGCTTATTTACTCACAAAGGCGTAAAAGAGCCAAAGCAGGACAGAATTGGAGGGAGGATGTCAGCGCAGAGACATGCGAAGTATGGGCCTCGTGCGAACAAACAGCAAGAAGACTCTCGTTGGTGGATCTCGGGCCAGTTCGAGAGGAACTCCGGGGAGACAAAGCCAGCTGTTGGTCGGTGTCCTTCGAGTTTCCCGTTCCCCCTCCTCGCCTTGCACTCTGCACCAACACCGTAGTGGTTCCCCTCTACATTAGAGAATTTCCTTATCGTACGAAAACCTCTCGTAAACCTGGTAGGCGACGCCCTCTGCCCCCGGGAGGCTGTGTGGATGTGTCGCAGGTCGCGGGGCGCGCGCGCGACGTCGTGCAGGCAATTGTTGCACCAGCATCCGTATCCGCATCCGCGAGCCAGTCGAGCTAAAAAACCCGCGAGCCAGTGGGTAGGACGGGGCGGAGCGGGGAGGGGCAGGGCGGGGAAGAGAAGGGCGGTGAAGGGCGGGACGGAGCAGGGTGGGATGGGGCGGTGTGAGGCCTGGCAGAGCGGGGCGGGTCAGGGCAAAGCGGAGCGGCCCAGAGCGGGGCTACAGCAGAAGGGCCAGGTCAGACCGGGGCAGGGAAGACCGGTTGGGTCGGGAAAGAGCGGGATGGGGCAGAAAGGAGTTGGGTGGGGCGGAGCGGAGCGGGGCGGGGCGGGGCGGGGCGGGACGGAATGTGAGCGGGGTAAGGAAGGACGGAGCGAGGAGGGGCGGAGCAGGGAAGACCGGGTGGCGCGGGGCGGGGCAGAGAGGAGTGGTGCGGGGCGGAGCGGGACAGAGTAGAGCGGAGCGGGGCGGGGCGGGTCGTGGCGGGACAGAGCGGAGCAGAGGAGAGCAGAGGCAGAAGGGAGCGGGCCAAAGCACAGGGGAGCGGGAAGGATAGAGCGAACCGGAGCGGTGAAGGGCAGGGCGAAGCGGAGCGGTGTGGGGAGGGGGCGGAGGGTAACGGTACCCGCCCTGCAGAGCACTGGCTAATGAGCAGTATGCTCCGCGCCCCCACCCCCTGGGCCCCGCGTCGAAGCTAGCGCGCGCCGCAGTCCAGTCACGAAACAGCGAACGGCGGCGCGAAACACCACTCGCAGTCGGGGACGAACGTCAAGGGTTTTCGACTTTTCGATGCGAGGGCGGTTTACAATTCCCAAATATTAGGAGGAAGGAATATTAGACGGCATTGAATTGAATTGAATTGAATTGAATTTGCCTTATTTTACGTGGCGAGACTCGGGCCATCAGGCCCGCTCTTCCGTCTGACCACGCAAATTTCGCTACGCTCCTTTCATCAACTAGCAGAGAAACAGGCGATTTTGAATTTAGCTCAGAGGCGTCATTTAGGCTTGAGGATCTTTTACATGCAAGTAAATCTACTAACATGGGACAGCCGGCTTTACTTCCCCTCCGAAGGAAGGCGTACGAAGGATTTTTTTCGATCGGGTTTGAACCCGCCAACTTGGGTACAACAGCCCGGTACGCTAACCGTTACACCATCGCCGCCGCCGCATTCGTAGAAGAGCCGGAGAAAACTCATTATATTGTTTTCACTCGCTTTCTTTCGCAGTCTTGGAGGGCCATGGCGCTCCTTATCTGCGTATAAAATCTGTACTTATGTCCCCGTTCAGGATTGGAACTGCCGATACCGCTCAATCTCAGTTGTTTTCGGCAGGAACGGCGGAGCTGTGCATTGGGCGCAGTTGGCTGGTCGTTTCGGTGAGTTACGCTTGTGAGAAGCATCATGAGCTATCTTACAAAGAAAAAAATTATTTAATATAGAAAATCTTAAAAAATGGCGTCATTTCCGTGCTACCGTAGCTTCGAGTCCAATGGTTTGCAATGTGACTTGTGCGATCGAATTTTAATTCAGTTGCGGCATACCAGTTTGCACACAGTATCGTTTCTTCCTGATAAGGGCAGTGCCAGAACTAGCAATATCGGACATAGCGGTCTGGGCACCCTGGACTCGCAGTGAATAATTGAAACAGAGTGTCTTTGTGTTGGGATCTAACTCGTATTTTCGAGAGTGTGGGAGAGAACTACAGAAGAAAGAAGCCAGAGAGAAGAGAGTCAAAGAGAAGAGTGTCCGAGAGAGGGGAAGAGATGGAGGGAGAGTGAGAGAGGCAGACAGAGGAACTGATATTGCCAACTTTCTAAAAGTTTGTAACTTGGAAATAATGAAAATATCTCCCTCACTGAACAACAGTAAACTTGAGATTATTCGAGAACCGATTGACCGGGGCAGAAGTGTTTAAAGTAGTTGCTGCAATAGTAGCGACCTGGATTGGCCCTAGGCGGCACCGTCACCGTTTCTAGATCTCCCCCAAACTCGAAACCCATCACACTTCGCTTAGCAAACTGCTGAGTCTCGTCAAGCATGGTGTTCGTGGTTTGCCATTGCCACTTCCAATTTTAGTCGTCTGTTTGCGACTGCGGTAAACGGGATCATTAATGTATATAGCGTGTTCTGTAATTTGTATTTCGAGTTTCGAAATCAACTCCGGATTAACAGAGTTTGTTTGTGTCCCGTGGAGTTACGTCGGATAATCACGAGTCTACACTGTACTTCGTTTGTCAAATCTCCAAGTTAATGACTGAGCCCAGGCGGTGGCTGGCGATTCAGAGAGCCCGCGTGCGGGGGAGGGGCGAACGTGGGCGTTGGGGCGAGAGGGTGGGGAAGTGGGTGGAGGTAGCGCCTCAAAGGCCTTGCGCAGGCCCCGACGCGCCCCGCGCCAGACGCCCGGAAGCAGACGCCGCCGCCGCCGCCGCCGCCACGGGCGCTCGTTAGCACAAGGCGGGCAAGGGGACGGGAGCGGCGGCGGAGGCGGAGCCGGAGGTGGAAGTAGAGACGGGAGGCGAAGGCGGAGGTTTTATTTTTATTTATTTATTTTTATTTGCAATTTGTTCATCTGAACAATAGGCAAATCTTTTAGCAAAGTTACAATGGCATGTGAAGGAACTGGGCATTCTCAGTCCTTCGTGAATTCATTTTCAGTAATGATCAAATAAATGGTATAAATCACAAATATAACATAGGACAAATATGACCAAGACAGAAAAACAACAGACAATATATAAATACACTGGCAATCATGAACGTAATTATGTTTATATATATATATATATATATATATATATATATATATATATAAATTTAAGCTGTTTTGCTTAGTTACAGTGCAATTACTGTAACAGTACAATATACATTTTGTTTATTAATGATCGAACCTATTTAAGAGGTCCAGGGGATGAAATGAAGGCGGAGGTGGTGGAGGTAGACCGGGCAGCCGCCAGGATGGAGGCGCCAGAGGTTGGTTAGTTGTTGATGTTGGGGATAGTGGTTGTGGTGGTGATATTAGTAATGGTAAGGGTGATGGGGTGATGAGGGTGGGAGTCGTGACGATGGCTGTAGCGGCAGTGGCGGCGGGGGTAGGGGTGGTAGAAGCAGAAATAATGGTGTATTTGGTGTTAGTGGTGACGGTGGCAATATTAGGAGCGATGGTTGTGATTGTGTTGCTAGTCGAGGATAATAATGATGCATTTGATAGTTGATTAGCAGTCCCGCCAGTGATGTTCCTTGCGTTGCTACTGTATGGCGACCACATTGATACCACACTGATACCACATTGGTAGCTCATAGATAGATATTTAGAAGAACAAGCCTATTTTGAAAACATAATTCAAAGCTAAGTACAATAATGAACTTGATGCATTACAGACTTCTCCACCGTGGCCGAGATTCCATAATTTTGGAGACGGGATTTATGATCTTGCCAGAGACGTGCATTTCCTTTTGTGTGTCTCTGTGTGTGTCTCTGTGTGTGTCTCTGTGTGTGTCTCTGTGTGTGTCTCTGTGTGTGTCTCTGTGTGTGTCTCTGTGTGTGTCTCTGTGTGTGTCTCTGTGTGTGTCTCTCTCTGTGTGTGTCTCTCTCTGTGTGTGTCTCTGTGTGTGTCTCTGTGTGTGTCTCTCTCTGTGTGTGTCTCTCTGTGTGTGTGTCTCTCTGTGTGTGTGTCTCTCTGTGTGTGTGTCTCTCTGTGTGTGTGTCTCTCTGTGTGTGTGTCTCTCTGTGTGTGTGTCTCTCTGTGTGTGTGTCTCTCTGTGTGTGTGTCTCTCTGTGTGTGTGTCTCTCTGTGTGTGTGTCTCTCTGTGTGTGTGTCTCTCTGTGTGTGTGTCTCTCTGTGTGTGTGTCTCTCTGTGTGTGTGTCTCTCTGTGTGTGTGTCTCTCTGTGTGTGTGTCTCTCTGTGTGTGTGTCTCTCTGTGTGTGTGTCTCTCTGTGTGTGTGTCTCTCTGTGTGTGTGTCTCTCTGTGTGTGTGTCTCTCTGTGTGTGTGTCTCTCTGTGTGTGTGTCTCTCTGTGTGTGTGTCTCTCTGTGTGTGTGTCTCTCTGTGTGTGTGTCTCTCTGTGTGTGTGTCTCTCTGTGTGTGTGTCTCTCTGTGTGTGTGTCTCTCTGTGTGTGTGTCTCTCTGTGTGTGTGTCTCTCTGTGTGTGTGTCTCTCTGTGTGTGTGTCTCTCTGTGTGTGTGTCTCTCTGTGTGTGTGTCTCTCTGTGTGTGTGTCTCTCTGTGTGTGTGTCTCTCTGTGTGTGTGTCTCTCTGTGTGTGTGTCTCTCTGTGTGTGTGTCTCTCTGTGTGTGTGTCTCTCTGTGTGTGTGTCTCTCTGTGTGTGTGTCTCTCTGTGTGTGTGTCTCTCTGTGTGTGTGTCTCTCTGTGTGTGTGTCTCTCTGTGTGTGTGTCTCTCTGTGTGTGTGTCTCTCTGTGTGTGTGTCTCTCTGTGTGTGTGTCTCTCTGTGTGTGTGTCTCTCTGTGTGTGTGTCTCTCTGTGTGTGTGTCTCTCTGTGTGTGTGTCTCTCTGTGTGTGTGTCTCTCTGTGTGTGTGTCTCTCTGTGTGTGTGTCTCTCTGTGTGTGTGTCTCTCTGTGTGTGTGTCTCTCTGTGTGTGTGTCTCTCTGTGTGTGTGTCTCTCTGTGTGTGTGTCTCTCTGTGTGTGTGTCTCTCTGTGTGTGTGTCTCTCTGTGTGTGTGTCTCTCTGTGTGTGTGTCTCTCTGTGTGTGTGTCTCTCTGTGTGTGTGTCTCTCTGTGTGTGTGTCTCTCTGTGTGTGTGTCTCTCTGTGTGTGTGTCTCTCTGTGTGTGTGTCTCTCTGTGTGTGTGTCTCTCTGTGTGTGTGTCTCTCTGTGTGTGTGTCTCTCTGTGTGTGTGTCTCTCTGTGTGTGTGTCTCTCTGTGTGTGTGTCTCTCTGTGTGTGTGTCTCTCTGTGTGTGTGTCTCTCTGTGTGTGTGTCTCTCTGTGTGTGTGTCTCTCTGTGTGTGTGTCTCTCTGTGTGTGTGTCTCTCTGTGTGTGTGTCTCTCTGTGTGTGTGTCTCTCTGTGTGTGTGTCTCTCTGTGTGTGTGTCTCTCTGTGTGTGTGTCTCTCTGTGTGTGTGTCTCTCTGTGTGTGTGTCTCTCTGTGTGTGTGTCTCTCTGTGTGTGTGTCTCTCTGTGTGTGTGTCTCTCTGTGTGTGTGTCTCTCTGTGTGTGTGTCTCTCTGTGTGTGTGTCTCTCTGTGTGTGTGTCTCTCTGTGTGTGTGTCTCTCTGTGTGTGTGTCTCTCTGTGTGTGTGTCTCTCTGTGTGTGTGTCTCTCTGTGTGTGTGTCTCTCTGTGTGTGTGTCTCTCTGTGTGTGTGTCTCTCTGTGTGTGTGTCTCTCTGTGTGTGTGTCTCTCTGTGTGTGTGTCTCTCTGTGTGTGTGTCTCTCTGTGTGTGTGTCTCTCTGTGTGTGTGTCTCTCTGTGTGTGTGTCTCTCTGTGTGTGTGTCTCTCTGTGTGTGTGTCTCTCTGTGTGTGTGTCTCTCTGTGTGTGTGTCTCTCTGTGTGTGTGTCTCTCTGTGTGTGTGTCTCTCTGTGTGTGTGTCTCTCTGTGTGTGTGTCTCTCTGTGTGTGTCTCTCTGTGTGTGTGTCTCTCTGTGTGTGTGTCTCTCTGTGTGTGTGTCTCTCTGTGTGTGTGTCTCTCTGTGTGTGTGTCTCTCTGTGTGTGTGTCTCTCTGTGTGTGTGTCTCTCTGTGTGTGTGTCTCTCTGTGTGTGTGTCTCTCTGTGTGTGTCTCTCTGTGTGTGTCTCTCTGTGTGTGTCTCTCTGTGTGTGTCTCTCTGTGTGTGTCTCTCTGTGTGTGTCTCTCTGTGTGTGTCTCTCTGTGTGTGTCTCTCTGTGTGTGTCTCTCTGTGTGTGTCTCTCTGTGTGTGTCTCTCTGTGTGTGTCTCTCTGTGTGTGTCTCTCTGTGTGTGTCTCTCTGTGTGTGTCTCTCTGTGTGTGTCTCTCTGTGTGTGTCTCTCTGTGTGTGTCTCTCTGTGTGTGTCTCTCTGTGTGTGTCTCTCTGTGTGTGTCTCTCTGTGTGTGTCTCTCTGTGTGTGTCTCTCTGTGTGTCTCTCTCTGTGTGTGTCTCTCTGTGTGTGTCTCTCTGTGTGTGTCTCTCTGTGTGTGTCTCTCTGTGTGTGTCTCTCTGTGTGTGTCTCTCTGTGTGTGTCTCTCTGTGTGTGTCTCTCTCTGTGTGTCTCTCTGTGTGTGTCTCTCTCTGTGTGTCTCTCTCTGTGTGTCTCTCTGTGTGTGTCTCTCTGTGTGTGTCTCTCTGTGTGTGTCTCTGTGTGTGTGTCTCTCTCTCTGTGTGTGTGTGTGTGTGTGTGTGTTTTTTAACGACGGGGGAAATGCATTTACGCACTATCGACCCAGGCTCACATATCTGGGCCGACTCGTGTGGGACTCATCCGTGGATAATACCCACTAAAACCCTACGTCCTCCTTCGCCCCACCTACGGAACCGCCGTCAGGCATTACTTCGTTAGGTGGGGTGGTGGGGCTATTCTAGCCCTCCTCCTTTACGCCTTTAATGGCTTTCACTTCTCGCACGCTCTTCAGCTCTGAGGCGTCGCATGACCCGGGCAGCGTACGTCGCAATTGCGGCCCATCTGTCTTCCGTGGACATCATCAATGGGATGGTGTTCTCCGGTGTCAGGCGCTGTTGCAGGATTGCAGGATTTCCTGCAGCTGGTCTCTTTCTCCTGAGAATCGCGGGCAGTTGTACATCACGTGCTCCACATCCTCCTCCTGTCCTGGGCAAGCTGGACACGTCGGGTCGTCATCTAGCTTAAATCGGTGCAGGTACGCTCTAAAGCATCCATGCCCCGTCAGCAACTGTGTCACGAAGAAGTCCACTTCTCCGTGAACCCTCGACGCCCACTCGTTGATCCGTGGGATAAGACGGTGGGTCCACCTGCCGTTCAGCGTTGCGTCCCAGCGGTTTTGCCACTGTCTCATCGTTTCCCTCTTCTCTTCATCCAGCGCAGCGAGGGCTTCTATTCGCGAGCCGTGTCTTCCCTGATAGTAGATCCGTCGGCGCTCGTCCGCCAGAATCTCTATAGGCGTCATTCCTGCTATTACGCATACGGCGTCATATGACACCGTGCGGTACGCACAGACCACTCTCAGAGCACTCCGACGGTAGACAGATATGGTCCTCCTGGCGTATGCTGCTGTTGCCAGGGTGCTGGCCCAAATGGGCGCTGCATACAGCAGGGTCGAGCTAACCACGGTCGCGAGTAGCTTCCGCCTGCTTTGCCTGGGGCCACCGGTGTTCGGCATAATGCGCGACAGGGCAGAGATCACACCATCCGCTTTCTGGCTGACGAGTCGAAGATGTTCGTCGAAATGGAGACGCGCGTCGATCCATACGCCGAGGTACCGCAGGTGTGGCCCGGACTGGATCTTATGTCCCCCCACTCTGAGGGTGATGGTCTCCCGTGTCTTCCTGCTGGTAATCAGCACTGCCTCAGTTTTGTGATCGGCCAGGACCAGCCCGACCAAAGACAGCCACCGGCGAATTATCGCGATGGAGCGGTTGGCCACGAGGGTAACGTCCTCCAGGTGCTTGTCCACTACGACGAGCGCCACGTCGTCAGCGAAGCCAATGGTCTCCGCGCCATGTGGTAACTCCAATCTCAGTACCGCGTCGTACATGATGTTCCAAAGTAAGGGACCCAGAACCGACCCCTGTGGAACACCACCCGTCACGTCATAGCGCCTCGGACCGTCATCTGTGTAGTACAACAGGACTCGATCTTTGAAGTAGTCGCTGATGATTGTCCTGATGTACACTGGGACTTCCAGGAGATGAAGGGCATTTAGAATGCAGCTCCACCTCGCTGAGTTGAAGGCGTTTTTAATATCCAAGGTCACGACGGCGCAGTACTTCTTAGTGCCCCTTCTCCAGCGTGCTCCTGATATGGCCTCTCTAGCAATGCTCACCACTTTACCGATTGCCTCCACTGTTGAGCGCGCCTTTCGGAAACCGAACTGGTTATCGGAAAGGCCGCTGTTGCTTTCGACGAAGGTCTCAAGTCTGCTGCACACAATTCGCTCCAGGATTTTACCTGCTGTGTCCAACAGGCAAATCGGGCGGTAAGATGACGGATCGCATGGTGGTTTCTTGCCCTTAGGCAAGAGCACTAGCCGTTGTCGTTTCCAGCAGCGCGGGAAGGAACCTTCCCTCAGACATCTGTCTAGAACGCCCAAGAAGAGGTCTGGGCGAGCTTCGATGGCAACCTTCAGAGCCGCATTTGGTATTCCGTCCGGACCCGGAGCTTTAGTGTCCCGGATCCGGCGGCAAGCATTCCGAAGTTCATCTGGGCTGACTGGGGGCACGTCCGTGGGTCGATGTATCGGGACTGCGTGGTTCGTCTCCGTCTGGGACGGGAAGAGAGTGGCCACGATGTTCTGCAGTAGGTTTGGACAGGTCGGGGACATGTTGACCGCGCCATTCAGCTTGGTCATAACGATTTTGTACGGCCTGCCCCATGGGTCCTCATCACCCTCTCGACACAGCTCACGCCAACAGAGACGTTTGCTCGCTTTGATGGCCTTTTTCAAGGCGTTGCGATCATTCCGGTGTTGTTCCCGCAACCTCTCAGAGTCGGGTCGGCTCCTTGCTCTTTGGCACAGACGTCTGCTCTTGATGCATTTCCTGCGCAGTTGAGCAATTTCTTCGTTCCACCAGTAAACCGGCGGTCGGCGGTCGCTTGGTGAGCACCTCGGCATAGAGGCATCGCATGCATTGACAACATGCGTCATGAGTTCCTCTGCCTGCTCTTCCGGTGGTCCTTCAGATATGGTCACATCTTCCATCATGACGACGAGGGCCTTCGTGTCCAGTTTTTTTGTGCTCCACTTGCGACTGGGCTGGTGCAGTGTCCGACGTTTCTCGGGTTTACCCATCTCCATGAGAATAGCATGATGGTCACTATGCGTGTATTGGTCGCTCACAACCCAGGTTAGACCCGAGCGAGCAATGCACTCGCTCACGAATGTCAAATCGACTATGGAGCTATCGCCATTTCGAGAGAAGGTTCGAGAGAAGGTTGGAGAGAGAGAGAGAGAGAGAGAGAGAGAGAGAGAGAGAGAGAGAGAGAGAGAGAGAGAGAGAGTGTGTGTGTGTGTGTGTGTGTGTGTGTGTGTGTGTGTGTGTGTGTGTGTGTGTGTGTGTGTGTGTGTGTGTGTGTGTGTGTGTGTGTGTGTGTGTGTGTGTGTGTGTGTGTGTGTGTGTGTGTGTGTGTGTGTGTGTGTGTGTGTGTGTGTGTGTGTGTGTGTGTGTGTGTGTGTGTGTGTGTGTGTGTGTGTGTGTGTGTGTGTGTGTGTGTGTGTGTGTGTGTGTGTGTGTGTGTGTGTGTGTGTGTGTGTGTGTGTGTGTGTGTGTGTGTGTGTGTGTGTGTGTGTGTGTGTGTGTGTGTGTGTGTGTGTGTGTGTGTGTGTGTGTGTGTGTGTGTGTGTGTGTGTGTGTGTGTGTGTGTGTGTGTGTGTGTGTGTGTGTGTGTGTGTGTGTGTGTGTGTGTGTGTGTGTGTGTGTGTGTGTGTGTGTGTGTGTGTTTCTGTTTCGTCTTTTCTTCTGTGTGTGGTTCTGTTTCGGCTCTTCCCCAATATACGAACAAGATACCTGTCGCTAGAGTGTGCTATACAGGGAATTCTCTTTATAAAAAATGTGTAATTTTTGGAGATAAAGCCAATAAAGAATGGTCCACTGTCCTTGAAATAAATTCAATACAATTTCTTATTTTCATTAAATTTAAATGGTTGTTTCTGCAGCAAACTTACGCTGCCGGTTCGGATGGCCGACATCGCCAGGGCAGTAGTGCCACAGCGATCTCGAACCGAAGGATCGCGGGTTTACGTCCCGCCTCGGGCATGGTTGTATTTGTGTTCGTCCTTTCACCCCCTATCATCACCATATCATGTAATATTCACACTTACCTTACCGTTAAATGCAATAGTGGTCGTTAATGTCCTAGATGTTGATGCGACTTTAAATACCAGAAAAAAAGAAAAAAAAGAAACAGTATACTCGTTAAATTTCGTATAACGAGTTGCTATGAATTGACGGTTCATTTTGTAGCAAAACGCGAAAACCCGAAATAAATCTACTCATTGAAAACTAGACGCAACATCAAATCTGCAGATAAGAATTGAAATTCTAATTCCACTACGTAGAACGTCCGCCCTTCCGTCCGTTCCTTTAGTCAGTCCCTCAGATCGCCCGCCTGCCACACCTCCTCCGAAACCGTCTGCCATACCGCAATCTACAACGCCAAAACAATGTTTGACAACAACAAATGAAATACTCCTCCACAACATTGCATTAAATAAGATATTTTAACAAGAACGGTCTTCAGGAACACTGCAATTTCATAGTACATTATAGTATACATTTCATAGTACAGTACATTACACAGTAAAGCAGCTCTGTATGTACCAAGGGCATAAAAAGGAAGCTATTCCACAACGCAACACACAAACCACAAATGACGGACTCCCTCTTCCTTGGAGCCATACTATAGCATGACGGCTGCATGGCGCTGAATGAGTAACCTGCGGAATAACATTATCACATATTTTCATTTCATATCAAATCGAAACTATTTCATTGTTTGTTTTTGATTTTGAAATATGTTGTTTGTTGATTTTGAAGTTTTGATTAATGAAACCATAGACACCTCCCACATGGCCCTAGGCTGCGTATTTTTTTCTTTCAATTTCTGCGCGCATTGGAAATTACTAATATAGATGACTTAGTGCGAATGAATCCGTCCCTTTTCAACTGCAGCAGCGCTTCCTTCCTGCAGCCCTGTCGCAGCGGGCAATTCAGCTATTCTGTCCCCACGACATGGACCACTGCGGCTGTTCCTGACGTTTACGATCCGCCTCGCGCGGAGGGGGCGGGGCGGGTCGGGGCGGGTCGGGGGGGGAGGGGCGGGGAGGGGAGGGCGGGGAGGGGAGTGGAGTGGCGGGGGGCGGGCGCAGGGGCAGGGTGGCGGGGCAGGGGCGTGCGGGGTGAAGCGGGACAAGGGCGAGGGCGCAGCCGAGGCGGAATAGAAGGGAGGGGCGGGGCGGGTGTGGCGGGCCGGGGTAGATGGCGGAAGCGGGCCCGGGGCGGGGGCGGAAGTGGAACCGGGGCGGGGGCGGTGGCTAATAGAGATGGGGCGGGGCGGGGGCCGCACAGCGCGTGCGCGGCACGTGTTGGTCTGTTCCTCGCGCGTTGGCCGGCGCAGGGACACTCGTAAAACGGGGGACCTTGGGGGTCGCCGACCCGCCGCAACCCACTGGGCCCGCGCCGAAGCTTTTTGCTGTCGCCCAATTAAAAGGGAGGGCGGATGACGTCGGTGGCCGCGAAGTTGCCGTGGGACTGGCAGTATTTCGCTCACATAGAGGCAGACCGTTGACCGTCACGGTAGATAAGCCATCAAATCAGGTCGAAGTTATATTCGAGTGCATTAACAAGGCAATAATACCGAAATATTGTGCATGTAATAACCAGGGTTATTGCGGTATTTCTCTACTGGTTTAACCTGAGATCCGACACAGACTTATGTCTTTCCCTCACAAGGTATCTCCCCAAAAGCGGCACCGTCTGTTCTCGGACAAGCTCTAAGCTCCCGACGCAGTGCATGTAACTAAAAGTGTGTGTGTAAGGGGAGAGGTATGAGCAAGGATGAGAATCGAATATTGCGCGTCGCCAGTTGTTTTAGGGTACTGTCCTGGTATTCGCGAGAAATTACGGAAAACCACCTATCTGAGCAGCCGGCTCCTAGAATTTGCCTACAAACAGCGAGTGCGCCACAGTCGGGACTTGAACCCGCGGACCTCACCGTCAACGACACTGCCGTCAATCTATCGCAGCAGGTATGCGGCATGCGGTTGAGCGCTGGCTAGGCGCGTGCCTGCGGATCTCACCATCGGACGGGCGGGCGGGCGAACGGGCGGACTGACAGACAGACAGACAGACAGACAGACAGACCAGACAGACAGACAGACAGACAGACAGACAGACGGGCGGGCGGGCGGGCGGGCGGGCGGACGGACGGACGGGCGGGCGGGAGTGGCGGGCGGGCGGGCGGGCGGGCGGGCGGGCGGGCGGGCGGGCGGGCGGGCGGGCGGACGGACGGACGGATGGACGGACGGATGGACGGACAGACGGACGGGCGGGCGGGCGGGCGGGCGGGCGGGCGGGCGGGCGGACGGGCGGACGGACGGACGGGCGGACGGACGGACGGACGGGCGGACGGACGGGCGAACGGGCGGGCGGGCGGGCGGGCGGGCGGGCGGCCGGCCGGCCGGGCGGGCGGGCGGGCGGGCGGGCGGACGGACGGGCGGGCGGACGGGCGGGCGGGCGGACGGACGGACGGACGGACGGGCGGGCGGGCGAACGGACGGGCGGGCGGACGGACGGGCGGGCGGACGGACGGGCGGGCGGACGGGCGGACGGGCGGGCGGGCGGGCGGACGGACGGGCGGGCGGGCGGGCGGGCGGGCGGGCGGACGGGCGGGCGGGCGGACGGGCGGGCGGGCGGGCGGGCGGACGGCCGGGCGGGCGGGCGGGCGGGGCGGGCGGGCGGGCGGGCGGGCGGGCGGGCGGGCGGGAGGGAGGGAGGGAGGGAGGCGCAGTGCGGGACCCGCGAACGCCTGGCCCCTGGTCGCCGCGCCGCCCATAAACGGCGCTCGTAAACGCTCGCGCAACGAGGACCGCAGTGGCCCGGCAGAGCGACGGTCGCCGGCGGAGGGCACGCGGTCCTCATCGGCACACGCGCCCAGGCGGCACGACGCGTCGCCTGTGCGCGTGCGCATGCATACGCACGAATTGAAGTGTCCATGCACGCTGATTGAGACATGTACACTCACGGACGGTGCGACGCACGGAGATACATGCACGCTGAGGTCAGGTATACAGGCACAGGCAAGGCACAGGAATACAGACAAATGCACGCGCGATCACACCCACCCATCCAATTTATACAGAAACATACCCACACACACACACACACAGGCATTTATTTAAACATATAGAGCCACATTCACACATGCACACACATACATACATACATACATACATAAGTCAGAGCCACACATGGACATGCAGACATACATTCATACGCACATAAGACACAGACACACACATACATAAGACACAGACACACACGTACATAAGACACAGACACACACACACACACATAAGACACAGACACACACACATACATACGTACATAAGACACAGACACAGACACACACATACGTACATAAGACACAGACACACACATACATACGTACATAAGACACAGACACACACATACATACGTACATAAGACACAGACACACCCATTACTATATATAGTGCATAGAGGCACACACAGATACAGACAGGCAAACATTCTTGGAGACATAGAAACACACAAAGACAGTTAGGCGTACTTAGAGACACACAATCAGAGAGGCTTACATATTTCGAGACATGGGCATGAACAGAAGGGAGTCGAGCCTTGAACTTAAGACCTCCTGGGTTACGAAGCTTCAGTTCTGGACTCAAAAATACATACACTATCGGGTCCAGTAACATACCATGTGTGCCTTCAATGATTCACTAACAATTCTGAGTTAAATACATAAGCGTAAATTTCATGTTTACAATGAAAAACAAAACAAAACAAAACATCTCATAATATTGTTTGTACTATACGCATTATGAAACCTGTTCCTGGGCCAACGACCCCTGATACTCGTCATTAACAAACCACGTGCGGCTTTTTCACTACGAAAAAAGGATGTAATAATTATAAAGCAATCTCTAAATTTATAAAAAAAGAAAGAAAAAAAGAAAACAACTGAGTAGCCCGCGTTCATCCTTAAAGCCTCATAAACCCGAAGTAAACGCAAACAGTCGAGGGTCCGGGCAACGTTCATGCACCCCACCCTAACTTTCCCGCGCCGTCGTCTGGTGGAGCTCCCGAAACAAGATTTCCGTGTGATTCCATCCCAAACGGAGGGGGCCCTTCCCAGCCGTTTCACCGCGGAGGCCATAACCGCCCGCTCGCACGCGCCACAGGCAGGCAGTTTACATTCGGAGGGCGTAAAACCGCGCCCGCCTGTCCCCGCCCGACCCGACCACGCCCCCTCCGGTCCTTTCACGGCCACCGCCGCACCAGCCGCGTCGCCGCTTTCTTTCTCCGGCGCGGGGCGACTCTTCGCCACTCCCCGGCTGCCGCACAACTTCGTAGGTTCTGACTGCGAAATTGTGGCAACAAATACCTTTTTGCATCCCAATAATTACTGTATTTTCATACATGTGAATTGTCTAATAAATATTTTGCAAAATATTTAAAGTTCAACGTTTGCAAGAGATTTTTCATTTATAACTGAGGAGGGTGTTAAGGGTGTACTACATCTAAACAGACAGATTAACCCCATGCCATCGGAGATGTGAGGGCTATCCATAGGCGTCTTTGGGACGACACATTTGGGCGATATTTAGAATGTGGTTTAGAATGTCCGTGAAATTTTTATTTTGGCCATGATATTCTTTTTTGTTTATTGAAGTTAACAAGGAGCATTTGGTGGATGAATTCAATAGTGTTCTTTGACCATAAATTTAAAAATCGAGGCCGTTAAAAGACAATGGGGCGGCAGTAGTTACTAGGAAGGAATAAAGGATTGCGGGGATTCACCTGGCACTTGGGCTACTTCCTCCTAATACCGGAAACCCTCGTTAGCAAATACTCTCTTATAACGAATTTTATCGCAACACACAAAAAAAATGGATTACGGCAAGGAAATATAATAATATGGATAAATGCAACAATTGGCTTAACAATTTTATTCACAGCAAACCGTCGTTAGTACATACTCACTTAAAATGTATATTCCTGTAATTCACAATTTAATGTACCTTTACCACAATTTTTCCAGTTCTTTACCACAATTTTTTTGACTCACTACGAAGATAGCAAACCTTCTTTTGAATACCATTTTACTACTTCACACTCTGAATGAAATACTCGTATTATCATTCTAATGATTAACTTAAAATGTATTTACCAAAATAATTAAATTAGAATAACAATGCTGAATATACTTCAAAATATTGGGAGGGGGCGTGTCCCCCAGTCCCTCCCGCCAGATCTGCCCGTCGCTCCATCCTCTGCATTTGATACGTAAATACCACGCCGTCACCTCCCACCAGGCGCGGGGCGGGGCGGGGCGGGGCGGGGCGGGGCGGGGCGGGGCGGGGCGGGGCGGGCGTCCTCATGACAGCTCGGCGAGCACCTCCGCCGGCCGGGTGCGCACAGCCCGCCCCCGTCGTCACCTGCCCTCCGCCCGGGGCCACGGCCGCGCCTACACGTGTCCGGACCACGTGGCGGGGGCGGGGGCGGGAACGGGGCTATTTCCGTGCATCCGTCCGTCCGTCCCTCCTCCGTCCAGCCGAGCGGCGGCCTCCGCAGACGCCGTCTAACCGCCCCGCCCTGCCCCCGTCGCAGGTCTGTTTCCGGTTTTATGACCCGGCGCGTGGGCGGAGGCTCAGCGGTGTTGGGAAGATACATTCGGATGTTCTGATACATGATGTTGATGTTGTGATATCCACATGTCGATATTATTTTGGAGGAATACCATCAAAGTCAGGCAATTTAATTAACCAATAAAGGAAACAAAATAATTGAATGATAGATTAGTGATTCCAATGGCGTCAACTGCTGTCATTGGTCCCGTAAGTGTCGTGCATGTTTAATTGCATGATATGGCGGTGATCATATCACAGTGAATGGCGAGATCCGGCACCGACCTACACGTCGGCTTCAATGTCCCCCCCCCAAACCAGGTATCTCCTAAAAACGTGGCACCGCCCCAGATTGGTCTTGCGGCATGTACAAGCTTGAGGGATCGAGTGTGCTCTTATGCTATCGTATGTGCGTATCGCAAGTGGGATAGCATGTGATCGCGTGGGGTCCGTACGCACTCATATGCGATCGTTCAGAATCATTTGAGATTGAGTGCGATCATTTGAAATCTTGTGGGATCATTTAAGATCGAGTGCGACTACTTGGAATCGTGAGGGATAACTTGAGATTGTGTGCGAGCATTTGGAATAGTGCGGGATCACTTGAGATCTAGTGCGGTCATTTGAAAACGTGTGGATTCAATTGAGATCGAGTGCGATCATTTGAAATCGTGTGGGTTCACTTGACATCGCTTGCGTTGACTTGATTGATTATGAATGTTTGGAATCGTCCGAAAACATTTGAGATCGAGCACGATCATTTGAAATCTTCTGGGATCGTTTGAGATCAAGTACGATCGCTTTAGATCGAGTGCGATCATTTAAAATCGAGTGCAGTCATTCAAAACCGAGTGCGATCATTTAAAATCGAGTGCAGTCATTCAAAACCGAGTGCGATCATTTAAAATCGAGTGCGATCATTTAAAAATCGAGTGCGATCATTTGGAATTACGTGCGCTTGTTTGTGACCGAGTGCGTTTGCGGGTCGTTTGGCGACGTCAGAACGCGGCGCAGTTCCGGCTCAGACCCGGAGTTCGCCTGACGGACGATGTCCCGGTCGCGACGAAGGGAGAGCGCAAACGGCACCCGGCACCGGAAGGAGACACTACGTTCTCTTTAATGTCTTCATTAATATCGCGACGCCCCTGCCATCCGGCCCGCTCTTCCGCCTAGCCATTTGTCAACGTCTCCCTTGATATAGCTACGCTCGCACAAATATTAACGCACATATAACAGAAAACAGCCAGATTATTTACACAGGATGTTTAAATGAAACAAATTTCTCAAAATCAATTTCTAGATTTTTATGAGAACGAGTGTCTTTTCCAAAACTTAGAGGGTCCATATGCCAGGCAAAAATTAACATTTAAAGTTGACGTTCATGTCTGTACTGCATGTGGTGTTGAGCCAATAGTCAAGGTTTTTTTTAGTTAGACAATATTAGGCTCTCACAGATCCGCACAGACCTGTGCCTGACTTCTGATAATAAAAGACCGGAGTTTTAAAGTACCATTGTTATGCAATAATCAATTTTGTCAAAAGACCATTTTACACTTTGTCAATTGCGATATTTTTGGTAAATTTGATCAATCAGATTTGATGAATTGGATTTCTTAATAAAATTCAATCCACAGATTTTAAAATTTACACTAAATAAACAAGTTATTCAAATACTGATTGCAGTAATTGTTAAATAAAAGTGTAAATAATCCTGAATTTTTAGATAGGACTAACAAATAAATAATATTGCATGGTTTAGTATTTCGATGCAATTCGGGCTGCCTGGCTAATACAATATAATATTTTTTAAGAAATTTCTTGGCCGCAGCAGATAAGAGAAAGAGTACAAAAGAAGCAAGATCTTCTTCCCAAGACGACAACGTAAAGAACACATGCAAGATTTCAGTCCACGATAAATAGAATACATCAGTAGCGCAACATAACATTCTAGAGCTACTTGTTAGATACTATCTACGAATCCCATTTAAATCGTTCATTCCAACCTGGATTACGTCCTTGAAATGCTTCCTACTGAAAACCAAAACTTTCTTATTTCCTGAAACAACTTGAATTCATCTTTTCGCAGACATTTCCACTACATTTCCCTTACACCGACTACCGGGACCCCTTCATCCCACTGCATGGCCCTGAAGTGTCCTCTAAAGTGTCGCACTCCCTCACTTGTCGAGAAAGCATTCGTGAAGTATTCCTTCCAACCCCTGCCGTATTTCTTCCGTCATTCGAGGAAAAGACGATGGGGGGGTTCGCTGGCTCTTCGCCGCCCTCAGACCTCCGCCCTTCGAGCGAGGCATAAATTTAGTTCGGCGGACAGCCGCTTCCTGTCGGTGGCGCTGTTTGCTTACATCGGTTGTGACGGCGAAGCAACGCCGACAGCGGAGTACAGCGGCGGCTGTTTGGGAACACGCTGTGTAGTTGACGTTCCACGCGCGTGCATGCTGCTTTGCAGGCACAGGGACGTTTCGGGAAACACTGATGCGTCCCACGATTCAGATGATTGATATCTGAGGGCGTGATATGCATGCGGTATGCTGTGGTAGTCAAGCTATTCACAAACTTTAGTATAGTACACCATTACACTCAAATCTAAAAATATTATTTTTTCTGAAATGTCACAGTTAAACTCTTCTGAAAATACGAGATCACCACTTTACATTTTTAAGGAAATCAATACGTATTTGCAATTATTGTTTTGCAACTTGATGTTTTAAAATACCAAAAAAAAAAAAAGAATAATACATCTAAAATACTATATTTTTCTTTTAAAATTTTCCGTTGTCGACTTATGGTTATGTAATGCCATCATTAAAAGAGACCTAAGATGTATTTGAAAACAATAAATATTTTGTAATGACAACAGCGTGAGCAATCTAAAAATTCTAATGCGGTGTACTTCACAGTTGATTTGCAATTGCAGTTTATAAAGATGATTTCACTAGTAAGCAAACACACCGACAGAATTTTTCAGAGCGAAGCTTTAATAAAGATTAAAGTACACTTTTTGTTTTAAACTAATAACACACATTTGGAAAGACGCGTATTCCAGGAATAAAGTAGTTCAATTTTAGTTTAATCTCTATCTTACACTTCTGTTTTCTTTACCTGGTATTTCGACTTTTCCACAATTCAATTTTCTTGCATGTCAACAAAATAATGTAAGCAACAACAAGCTACAGATTTTATTGAAAAATAAAAAAAACTAAAATTAAAAACAACATTTTTTTCGTTCTTTCATAGGCGAGACATCGCTGTTCCAGTGCCCCCGGACCAACACATCTGTAGCTGCCAATGAGAAGCCACGGTCGTGGGTAGGCACAATTCATCTCGTCCTCGAGCAGAATTCTCCAGACGACTCCATATATTGACTCCATATATCACGGCCCAAGTGCACTTCAATTGAAACGCGTGCTCTCTCTCAACCACTTGTACTTAACATGGAGGTCTGCTGTACTCAGAACGTAATGTACAAATTGCTTACGAAGAATCTAGGCAATTCTTAATAGCCACATTCAAAAATATTCACATCGCCCGCTGCTGACCGCAAAGTGGCCAATCGACGTTTAAACAAGCATCCAACCCGAGCGGTTAACATATCCACACGCTCAAGGCCAGCAATAGAATTTTGGTTGTTTATGTTTTATTTGCTATTCAAGGGCTGTACAACTTAAAGACATCCAAATGTGATAATTGAAAACGAATAAATTGTACAAGAATTGTCCGAAAAGGAACACACTCAAAAGATTCGTTTTCAAATATCTGCGTAATAAACGAATCATAACGAATTTCTCGTAGTAATTATATCCAATAAAGGTTTTTGGGGACTAGTTTGTAAGCTTCTCCTTGGTGTACGTGGGGTGAAGACACCATTTAGAACTTATTTTAGCGACTTAGCAATAACGTATTGTAAACGTTTAAAATATAAAATATATCCTGAAACATCAGCAATTTAGAAAAATAAGTCTAGCTATAGGTTTTATTTACAATGAAATGCGAGCTATCTACCGCTGAAACAGATTAAACCTTGTCCTCGTAGAATCTAGGATGCGTTTCTCAGACGTTTGCCCAATTCTTATCGCTGCAAACAGCCTGTGATAATATTCACAGAGGCAACTGACACCATTACAACTATACCATTTCGTCGAAGATAGGCGTTGTTTACAAAATGGTGTGAACTAATCCTTATACTAGATACGGCCTACGTTAGTATACAAAAAAGCGAAGATGTTTATGTTAAAGTCTTCAAAATACTTAAGAATTTTAGAATAATACGTGCAGTTTACTTCAAGTCAGAACCCAATAGTTTTGGTATTCTCGTACATCTCAACAAAGTGGATTTTCAATACATACTGAAAGAAGTATGGCAAAAAGGGAACATACGTGTTTTACGTAGATCATCTTATCATTTAATTTACATTTATCGAGTTCTATAAGTTAATCTACAGCTGAATACATTAAAGAATTATAACCGTATTTACATATTTATTTTCAGCAGAAACAAAAAGCAAAGAGATTTTTCAAGATTGAAGTAAAGATAAGTAAAAAAAGTGAGAAACCGTTGTAATACAAAACCACTATACTGAATACTTGTTAGCTCGCGAAGTATAAGGCATTAAATGGTCGGTATAAAAGGATGCTATGGACGCAACTGTCACAAAATATTACGAACAAATCATTGAAAATACACACATCCCAACAGCATTGTTGGTCAGGTCTGCTTGAGAGCTGCAATTCGTTAGTACGAATTCCTCGCAAAATACTTTACGTGGCAACGAAAAGAAGTTTCGCATCTAAAACTAAAAAGAAGACAAGGTGCCGCACAAAATTACAAAGAAACCGATTAAAAATTTCTAATGCTGTACATTCAAGATAATAAATATCAATGATCCATGAAAATCACTACCTAACCACTACCATCCAATATATTTTTTCTTGCCATGGAAAGCGTGCAAACATAAAACGTTCATAATCCGTCGGGATTACGAAAACATGCTTACGATCTGACACGGAGTGCCATGAGGTGAAACTTTCACCTTGTGGGCAGGCATCACGCCAACTAAAACCGCCCACACCTTGTACGGCCTGATAGATGTGTGACCTCGGAAATCCGGGACGCCAAGAAAATGAAGCTGTTTTCAGCAGCATGCTCTTTACATATACACGGAAAACTTTAAATGTGTTCCGTGATATTCATATCAAAATTATATTTTAAATACAAATTATTTTACATTCATTTCATCCATTGTTTTTAAATTTAAAAAAATGTGTTTTGAAAATATGTTGGGAGAATTATTCAAACCGCAGCCAAAACCATCCTACAAATATTCAGACTTGTGGAAAGTGATATTTCTGAAAAATACAATTCCACAACGTACGATTGCAAGAATTTGAAATTGTTTTTGTCTTTTGGGGGAATTATTCAATTGTTTTACAATTGTTCAATGTCTTCATTCAATAATTCTCAGATAATATTTGTGGAAAACTAAACATATTTCAGCAGCTATCAATCTCGCAATTGGCAAGGAATCAAATAAGGGAGATCCGTATCATGAGAATTTTCAAACGCTAAGAAATTATTAAAACGCAAGAGATTTCTTGTCTTTTCAAAAGAAGCTAATATATCAACAACCTGTTAAACAAGCAGTAAACTCACGAAAGTATCATCTAACTAGAGCAGTATGAAATTTAGCGATTTATTTATTAATAGCGAAATGTGTCTACTAACACAACTTGTAATTATAACAACAATGTATCAAATTGTAATTATTTCAAAAATCTATGAACCAAATTAACAGTATTCAAACAATAACTTCAAAATACACTAAGAGGTTTCCAATTTCAGCTGAAAAAACAATGCCAACCTACTATATAATCTTGCTCAGCGAAAAAATACCCACTGATCAAGCACCAATTAAGGAATAAAAAGTTATTTAGAGATCATTTTCTCGCATTTTATGATGTCACATTTGGTTTAGCACTATCATTTTTGTACACCGACCAATTTACAACTTAAAAAACTAGTTCGCCGTACACCGGTGTTTCCACCCACTGCGTGGAGTGCGGAGGCAGGGGTTGTGGTGAACTACGACTTCTGCAGCAACCCTTGCAAGGCGGGTGGGCGGCGAATGAAGTCGTAAAATCGCAGCCCTTGAGCAGAGTGCCTCCGCCGACCCCTGCGGCGAAAAAAAAAAGGGTCCCAAGAGAGACCCTGGGGAACCTCTTCGGCGACGCGGCAAGCCACCGCCGCAATCTGCCATCGCCCGCTCTGCCTCTTGGCTCCTTCTGGAGTAGGGATGCCACGTGGACAGCAAAACATCCGATGTTTTGAAAACATCGGTGTTCAAAATTAAAACATGGATGTTAATAAAATATCGCCCAAAAATCATGCACGTTTTTAAAACTGGTTTAGTAACCTCTGTAACAACAGTGTTCGTGCTGGGAAGAATTTAATTTGACATAGCCGTGTTTATCAACAAATAATAATTAACTGACAAAATAAAAAAAACGGCTTCCCCATTTACCATTCCTCTCATTCCTCCGTTGCACTCTCATTCAAATCATGCCATCATCAATCCAACATAGTGTACGACTAAAAGGTTTCGCACTCCAGGTACGACTATAAGGTTTCGCAATTGGTATCACAATGAAGAACATGCGGAGGAGGATCGCACGGCAACACACCATCCAATCTCCCTCCTTCCAGGGAGTGGGTTGGAGCGTGACATCGCTGGGTGCCAGGGTTTAATTTCCAGTCCATGTACGTGCAATTTGTGAGGGATAAAGAGGGTTCGCATAAGATTTTTCCCCCCAGATATATTACACGAATGAATTGAATTGAATTGGCCTTATTTTACGTGGCGAGACTCGGGCCATGAGGCCCGCTCTTCCGTCTTACCACGCAAAATTTCGCTACGCTCCTTTCACCAACTAGCAGAGGAAGGAGGTATTTCTTGGGCGAGAAACAGGCGATTTGAATTTAGCTCAGAGGCGTCATTTAGGCTTGAGGATCTTTTACATGCAAGTAAATCTACTAACATGGGACAGCCGGCTTTACTTCCCCTCCGAAGGAAGGCGTACGAAGTACGAATTCTCTGTCACGATCACGAGTGGCGGATTTTGATGACCAAAAATCAATAAAATGATCTTAAAATGATTTTTAAAATGACCTAAAAGCAAAGGAAAAATGACGTAAAAATATCAAAACCAGTTCTGATGAACAACGCAAGCTGTTGAATATGTTACTTATGTAATCGGGGCTTCTTCCTTGCGTTCAAGTGAACTCAGCTTGCAAACTTTTGGGTTGCACTGTTCTTTACCACAAAATCTGTCTAGTTATTGCGAAATCCACCGAACCAAGAATGGCGCTGTTAGAGGTCACAGGAACCTTAGATTACATACTACGGCTGACATTACATTTTATAAGCGGAAAAATTGAATAGGATACTCAGGAATTCTGTGGAGAACATTTGTTGCATCTCGAAAATATTATTTGAAACAAGTACTATAATAATGATATGAAATTCGATGAAATCAGCGAAAATGCTTTAAAATGACAGGAAAGGGATTAAAAATGACTTATTAGTTGAAATCCACGAACAATTTTTAAAAAACGTCATATAAATATGGCTCATTTATTTTTGGCATAATACAACAGAAATGTCTATACTAAAATGTATTGTTCACAAGGGAAAATGAACTACATGATATTTCATTAAAATCTGCTTCCAAATCATAATCAATCCATCACTTTCGCCTCCAAAAATAAATAAGGCTACAGTTGCAGAGAGATCTGAGGTGTAGTGATCAGACCGCTAAACTTCTATCTCTGGGTATCGGAGTTTAAATCCTGATCGATCCATTAAATCCAGGTAAATACGCCAAAAAAAAAAAAAATTTACTTCTTTATCTTCGGGGATTCTCACAGACATAGTAGACGTTTATCGAATCTGAGACGCCTGTCGGAGGCAGTCTCGATAAAGGGGAAGAGGATTTAAATCGATGAAGGATCAGCCCAAATCCTGGTTCTAAGGATTTCAGTGGCGACAGGGAGGGAGAAGAAAGGATCAGCTGAAACAACAGAAATGATTTATTAGAGCAGCCGATCGCTTGAAGTTTCATGCACGCAGTGGAATTACTCATCCAAGTATTTCGGTAGGAGATTTCGGAGTTGGGGTAGAGTTAAACCGTCACATCTATTAAGGATGGAACCTACGAACTCAGTCTACGAAACTTCAATCGCGGAAGAGCAGAAACTTGTACTTATGAAATCGTTATTCTCTTGATTATGTCATTAGATGAGTTTTTCACTAAATGAAGAGTGGAAAATTTCCTCACAGAAAGATCCATACAAAGAAACAGTTTCCCTCTTTTCTGGAGGTGGGGATAGCTGCAGCTGCAGCATTGGAATCCAACTTTAAAAAACTTCCAAACCCTTAGTATATAGAAACTTTTTTCATACTCGTACCTGTGAAATTAAAACTCTACAATTACGCGTAAGAGACCAACAAATAACCACTTACTATCTCATTTTCCTTTCATGCGGTTCGGCCGAAACATTTCGTAAGAACGGCATTCATTAATCCTCAAATTCCTGTCCGGTGCATTAGTATTTAAACTCTGTTCTCGTGTTTAACTTTGAACATTCTCTTCCGTAATATGATACGGTAACTTTCGCGTCGAGTTGCATCAATCTCGATCACACATTTCCTCCGGAATATTACAAAAGCCTTGTTGCCCTCGCCACGCTAGACCCCGCTGAATAAACACCCACGAATAACTTCAAAAACAAATATTAGGATGTTTTAGTAAAAACAGAACTCACCAGAATTTTGAGTGATTACAAAATTTTAAACATTTTCTTCGGTTTACGAGAAGTTTGAAATAGTAGAATGAATTCATCCTCGCACTCAAACGGGATGTGTTTGTGTTTAAACGCTGTACTCCTGTTCAATGTTTTACACTGTTGGCGGTAAGCTGAAGTGTAACTTTCGCGTTGAGAAGCATCAATCCGGTTTACACATTACCGTTGGCCTCCGTTGCTCGGGAGCTTTGTTGTTCTCGTCACGCAGGGCCCCGGTGATTAAACGTGATGCACCGCCCGTGAGTCACACTAGACAGGGCATTAGCTTCCATTATTACGCAATGAATTGAATTTCCTCGTTAAAGCAGATATTCCAGAGCTGTGGGCGACGCCTCAGTGTCTGTTACTGGTGCCACGAGCTGCAACGACAGCCCATTCAAGGCGAGCTTTACAAATGACACCTCGGAGATCGCTGCATTGTGTGTTGTTTACGAGACAAAGGAGGGCTATGAGTTGGTGACAGTCTTGCTGGGTGGAGCTTTAGAGCAAATACATATTGGAACTTTTTTATAGTATTGGTGGAATACAAAACTTTTCTTAGGAATATTTAGTCGCAATCGTGTTTAAAAAGAATAAATAAATTTAAAAAAAGGAGTGCTTTCCCAAATTCATTTTTTTAACTTCTGAAAGTATGTGAAAACTCTAACGTTCAAAATCAAAGATGAGTAGGGATGAAAAATTGTTCAATATTAAAATTTGTTTTTAAGATTTTTACTGTGGGCACAAAAGGCATTAATGCACAACACATTGCCTACGAAGTTTGTTTTATATTTGCACATTTCAACTTCAAGGCTTTTCTTTAATAAACTTCATTACATTCCTTGCAAATAATTAGTTTGATAAATCCAACCTTTAAAATACAACTTCGATAACGACGGTAATAACTACAACAAAGGGTATCTAACGGAGAAGCTAACTCACTATTCACATCCCCCTTGTAGATTGATGTTAACCTTAATCACTGTACGACAGCGATTATGGTATCAAAATTAATGCAAGAAAACCCAAAGAAAAAAAATAAGATGGTATTAAAATATGTCAAAACAAAATTTTCTAAAACAGCAAACAACTGGGAACGAAAACTTCCAAATACGTAACTATCTCGAAAATAGACCAACCAAATATTGCATCATAACACGTTGCTTATTTTATAAAGCACCTAAAACCGATTTTCCTCGTTTTTTCGGACATCAATAAAAAATCTGAGGAATTTCAATTTATCAACCCCAGATATCTATCAATATTTTTTTCAGTCCGTGTAGGGCAATTATTGTTACTTTGGATGTGGAGAAAAAACGTGTCTACTTGTAGATGTTGCGGAGCCGTGCGATCAAAACATCTTAACGACGGAGGCAGAGAAATGTCTTAAATAGAAGAGTTTGGAAATCGAGATCAGCTGAATGTGGGGCGTAAAAACACAGGCCGTTCCAGTACTTATCGGAGCTCTGGGATTTACTCCGCAAAATTTGTGAAAGAACGTGGCTAAACTCCCAGGTCATTCAAAATACTGGGGAGTGCAAGACATTGATTTTTTTTGAAACAGTGCCTATACTCCTTAGGAAGCTGGTTGCAACCCGGAGTAGACTTGATATCCAACCGACTCATAACATCTTTAGTCATGAATTACAGGAATAATAACAATAATAACATTATGTCGGCCTCGTGGCGCAGAAGGTGGCGACAGCCGTCGTCTGCGCCGATGAGGCTGCAGGTTCTAGTCCTGCGTAGCATGGTCGTATTTCTGAATGTCCCTTGACCCCTTCATCTTCCTATCATCTCATAATTCCCACTTCACGGCGCAACAACCTTGTCGTACTGAGGGATACATTTCAAAGCTGATCCTAGACGAATTACACACGTTAATCACGTAACGTGGTCACTAATGGCCTATACGCCAATAATAATAAATAATAACAACAACAACAACAACAACAACAATAATAATAATAATAATAATAATAATAATAATAATAATAATAATAATAATAATAATAATAATAATATGCCGATCAAGACTGCCATTCTGAAATTCATCGCATTAACGATCATTCTGACTTCCTCAAAATGTTTGCCACAATCCATTTTCCTGCTTTCCTGTAAAACGTGCTCTTCGACTCCCGAGTGCCTTGCCGAAGGTGCCGGGAAGCCACACGCTTTTCGCGACCTCTCCGGCGGCCCGTGAACGAGCCACTGGCGCAAGCGGCCGGCGCCCGAGGGGGCAGGAGGCGGGCGACAAGCCCCGGAGTGCGCGCGAGCCAAGCAGGCAGGCTTCTGCGCAGACGGGGTCCAAGGGTTAATTGCGACGAGAGTGCCGGAGGTCGGAAGCTGCCAGCGGCAGAGCGGCTCCCGCAGGCGGCGGCGGTGGCGGTGGCGGAGGCGGAGGCGGAGGCCGAGGCGGCGGCGGAGGCGGAGACGGAGGCGGAGGCGGCGGCGGCGGCGGAGGCGGAGGCGGAGGCCGAGGCGGCGGCGGAGGCGGAGGCGGAGGCGGAGGCGGAGGCGGCAGCGGTGGCGGTGGCGGTGGCGGCGGCGGCGGCGGCGGCGGCGGCGATGGCGGTGGCGGTGGCGGTGGCGGCGACGGCGGCGGCGGCGGGGACGGCGGCGGGGACGGCGGCGGGGACGGCGGCGGTGGCAGGCGCCTGCGGCACGAACTTCCAACGGGGGGCGGGGGCGGGCGGACAAAAAGCCCGGAGGGCTCAAGGGATGAGGATGACGTGAAGGTAAATCTCTTACAAAACCCCGACCAGAAACATCAATTCCTTGAACATTATTTTCGTATTTCGACTTCAAACTTGGATAAATAAAAATCTCCATATCCAAACTTGGATAATAACAACCTCCATAACTCGAAATTCGGGCCTGCATAAAACGATTCTCTGTAACGCGAATTCCTCGCAACGCACCAACCTACGGTAGCCTGCTTTGGTAGCTTTTGGATGTTTGCCTTTACCTAAGCACGTTATTACTATAACAATCCTACCCTTAGTCCCACTCTTACCCTATGCTTAGCCCAACTCTCACTCTATCCTTACTCACTCCGTCATCCGATCCTTAGTCACACTCTCATCCTTTCTTTAGCCCCCCTTCTCACCCTCACCTTGCCCCCCCCTCACCCATTCCGTAGTCTCCTTCATTCTTTCAGGAATGTGATTCATATTTTTTTCATTTTCATTCATTCTTTCCCTTGCCTCGTTCTCCGCTTATTCTAATTCTTTCCTTCCTTCGTTCTTTCGTTGGGCGCGTGGAAGCGAGCGCGCGCGATCTCCAAGCGCTTTAAATCATCTCCTGCGGCGGAGGAGGGTGCGCCACAGCACCATGCGAGTGCCTGCGGGCGAGGGGCGCGTCATCTTAGCTGCCGGGTGGGGGTGAGGGGGGGCTGTTCATCTTCCCAGCGTCTCACTCACGCTGGGCCGCGCGGCGCCCGGCGCGGTGGTCGTCAAGGGAGGAACACGGAATGAAGGACTCGGGAAAACCAAGAGTTTTGAGGTGATCGGAGGGTGTGGCGAAGCGGGGTGATAGGGTAAGCGGAGTGAGGTGAGGCGGGATATGGCAGGGAGAGGCCGGGTGAAGCTGGGTAAGGCGGGGGGTGACAGTGACGTTTAGTGAGCAGGTGTAGGGCATAAAACGGTAAGGGGTGGATAAGACAGACGAGACTGGGGTGAGACGGGATGAGCCGACGGCAATGTGGGCGGGAATGGGTCTGCAGTATAACTGCGTTGATGCAAACCAGAGTGAGGCAAACGATGGTGGATGAGGCGAGTAGGGGGGAGGAGGATCAATGTACAGAACAAATCAGCACAACTGATGTGGGGAGATTCAAGGATGGGAAAAGAACTTCCTGCGTTCGGGACAGGTGTATTATGAGAGAACTGAGGGGTAGGCGCTTGAGAAAGACTAGCCACACAAGCCAAGGAATAGGAAAAATAAAATATTATGTAGAAAAAAGTGTTAATTTAATTTAATTTAATTTAATAACAATTTCGATGTCAATAAATGAGACCATCCCTTGTTAGAATTCGCGCTGAATACGTGCATATTCGGCTGACGACACAGGCGAGAAAGACGGCTACACTGAACGCCAACTCAAAAACATCGACTTCCTAGCTTTCGACAGACAACACAAAATACTAATTACATTTACATCTTGTAAGAAAGCTCCCAAGAACAACAATGAAACAAATTACGAACGCAGCCACAAATATCAGGGAGATTACAATCCCTAACCCTCATTAGACTACCCGATGTTTTCTGAACAGCGATAGTACGCATGCTAGTCCACTGCGCATGCGCAGAATCTCGTTTCTTGTGTCTCCCTCGCGCTTTAACGGTTGTCGAGTGCGCAGATATTTCGTGCGAACGCTACCCCTTTCAATCGCTCCCACCAAGTCTTTAATGAAACACAGGTCACGAGGCTGGTCGATTGCACTGATTACGTGATAGGGCGCAACTTCAGAAAATATTCAGAATGTTTGTTCCCAACGCGATAAAGAATGCGAAGAGGCAGGAGCCTGGGTAAGCACAGGAGAGGATTCACTGGCAAAATTGGAAAATAGGTGAATCAGAACAGTTGGTGGGAAAAGCAGACAAAGACTGAAGGGATAGCAGAAAAACGATTATTTGCAAGAATTTAAATAAAATCCGCGATCAGTGGTGCGAGGTAAAATGTACAGTAACCGCACCCGTGGAGGCTGACGCGGATACAAGAAAGTATCCGAGAGGAAGGTATTGATCCGAGGCGGGGCGACGACAAAATGACTTCGCGCAAATAATGGGACAGCGAGAAGAAATGACACCAAACCTGGGGAAATTAGAGCTCCCCACTATGGTCTACGAACACGTAAAGGGGAATAAATGGGGCCGGGTCAGTCGTGAAGAGATGAATGTAGAAAGGAGGTGACAGGATGCAGCGAAAAGACGGATACGAGCAGGTGATGTCAAGTGAAATAATGTGAAAAGATGAATAAAACACGAAAACAGAAGAAGAAGAAGAAGAAGAAGAGAGAGAGAAACGAGAGAGAAAAAACGAGAACGAGAGAGAGAACGAGAGAGAGAACGAGAGAGAGAGAACAAGAGAGAGAACGAGAGAGAGAACGAGAGAGAGAGAGTGAGAGAGAACGAGAGAGAGAGTGAGAGAGAACGAGAGAGAGGGAACGAGAGAGAGAGAGAACGAGAGAGAGAGAGAACGAGAGAGAGAGAGAACGAGAGAGAGAGAGAACGAGAGAAAGAGGGAACGAGAGAACATTAAACAGAAAATAAAGGAAAAGATAACAGAAAAATCCACGGGATGAGCTCGGAATAAGGTATTCAAGTACGCCTAAGTGTTCGATCAATAGAAGCAGAAACTGCACAGGCGAGCACATGTAACCAGTCTACTACATAACACGAAGAAGGTAGAATAAGAGAAAGATCGTTAAAAGACAGGAAATGAGGGAACAAAACAATAGAAAAAAGACAAGAGGAACGAGAGATGAAAAGGTAGAAGAAAGAAGAGTAAAAAGATAAATAAGGAGAACTATACCAGATAAATGGTAAATGTTTTACTTTATCTTTTCGATAACTAAAGGTAATAAATACAGTTAAAGAAGAACAATTAATTTATAAACAAAGGTATAGGAAAAACAACTTCCAATGATCCAACACAGACCGCTATTGATAGTACGTCCCAAACAGAAAAGGCAGGTCAGAGTATGTCAGGAAAGCATGGGGCTACAGGAAAATAGAGATGGGCAAAGAGAGAGAAAGGAATTTTAAAAAGAAGCCAAACTGAAGAAAAATGCGTAAGGAAATTGTAGGATATCAAAACTCTCAGTGCGAACGGTCACGCAGTGGAAACGGGGTCGATGTGACGGGGCCAGGGCGTGTGGCCGGATGCAGCTAGCAGGTCGCGAAGGGAAGGGCGGGGAGCGGGCCCAGCGGCTGGCGAAGGTGAGAGCGGGGACCAAAGTGAGAGAGCAGCTGGGGATGGGAATGAAAACAGGGTCGGGCGTGGTAGAAGCAACAAATGGGAGTCTGGAAGATGGATTAAGAGCAGAGGCGGGGGCAGGCGTGGAGCCAGAGCTGGGCAGGCAAGCTGCACGGGCAGGGAGAGGTCAGGGATGGGCAGGAGAGGGCGTGGCACATGACGGAGGAGGGAGGAGCGGCGGCATGACGGGGCGAGGCGAGAAAAGGACGAGGTGAGAAATGGGCGGGGAGGAAAAAGAGCCGGAAAGTCGAAACGGAGCGGGGCGAGATAACATGGGGCGAGGCGATACAAGATGGAGCAAGGGGAGACAAGATGGAGCGAGGCGAGACAAGATGGAGTGAGGTGGAGTGCGACGCGGGTTGGGACGAGGCGGGACAAGGCGGGTCGGGGTGAGGTGGCGCGAGAGGGTCGAGGCGGTGCAGGGGGATGGGGCAACACTGGGTAGGGCAGGGGGAGACGAGGCGAGGAGAGACGGGGCGAGGAGGGGAGCGGCGGGACGAGGGGACGAGCGGGGTGAAGGCATGGGCGAGGCGGAAGGGGGTGGGACGGGCGAGGCGGGGCGGAGTGAGACGGAGCGATGCGGGTCGCGACGGCGCGAGACGCGGCGAAGCGAGGAGGGTCGCTTCGGCGGGGGCGGGGCTCAGTCGGGCGCGGGGCGAGGGCGAAGAGCGGGGGCCAAGACGCGCCGTGTCAGGGGGCGCGGGTGCGGCCGCCGCTTGCGAGGGATGATTCCGGGATTAAAGCGCCGTCGCCGTCGCCTGCCCCTCGGGAGGGCGGAGGCCCTGTCAGCGCGCCGGCTGTCGCTCGCGGCCCCGAGATGTTCCCTGGCAGCCGGGGATTTGCAGCGGACCCGCGTAGGAGCAAGAGCAACGTAAAGGCGGAGTGGAGACGAGACAAACTTCTCCTCTGACTTTTTTGGGTCGCTTCCTTATCCCCGTGTTATTACCAGCTTATCCTCCGACTTTTAACGTCTAACTGCACATTATCAATATACATTTTCTCCTTTTTTCTTTTTATTTTAAATTTTTAGTTTGTTTTCTCATTTTTCCTTACTCTGTTATATTTCTCTTTCGTTCTTTGCTCTCTGTGTTTACTGACTGATTGATTAGTGATTTCGTGCACGTCAACTACCAGGGTCACTAGTTCCTTATGTGTAGTTCATGTTTTTGCTCATGAGGTGGCAGTGACCTTTCCCGCCCTGTTTGGCGAGATCCGGCACCGACCTACACCTAGGCTAGCGAAGTTTTCCCCAACCAGATATCTCCCACCAGCGGGGAGCGCCCCAGCCGGGGCAAGCTCTAAGCTCCCGACCGATCTCCCGGCACGTGTAAGGGGAGAGGATTGGACAAGGAAGCGATAGGAAAGATCACGCGCGGTCCGTGGCCCATTTGGCAGGGCACTCCTCCGGCATGGTGCTCCACCCGGCGCGAATCGGACAAACCACGGAAAACTAGAGATCAGAGCAGGCGGTCCAAACAGCGACTGAATTCGTCCTAGGTAACAAGCTAGTGTCGAAATCCTGTGACCGTCGGGACTCGAACCTAGAACATCGAACCTGCCCATTTGGTAGGGCACTCCTCCGGCGTGGTGCTCCACCCGGTGCGAATCGGACAAACCACGGAAAACTAGAGATCAGAGCAGGCGGTCCAAACAGCGACTGAATTCGTCCTAGGTAACAAGCTAGTGTCGAAATCCTGTGACCGTCGGGACTCGAACCTAGAACATCGAACCTGCCCATTTGGTAGGGCACTCCTCCGGCATGGTGCTCCACCCGGTGCGAATCGGACAAACCACGGAAAACTAGAGATCAGAGCAGGCGGTCCAAACAGCGACTGAATTCGTCCTAGGTAACAAGCTAGTGTCGAAATCCTGTGACCGTCGGGACTCGAACCTAGAACATCGAACCTGCCCATTTGGTAGGGCACTCCTCCGGCATGGTGCTCCACCCGGTGCGAATCGGACAAACCACGGAAAACTAGAGATCAGAGCAGGCGGTTCAAACAGCGACTGAATTCGACCTAGGTAACAAGCTAGTGTCGAAATCCTGTGACCGTCGGGACTCGAACCTAGAACACCCCGGTCAGAGGGACTGTAGTGACGTCCTTTCGTAGCATGACATAGATTCTTTTGAGGTTCATTGATTTCTTTGAGACAGACATTCACAGCATAAACAACCTTTGAACAATTGTAATTTCGTATTAAACTTATTCACAAAAGTGTAATAAGTGATTGCAATTGTTTAATAAAGCGGTGAATGTCTGGTTCTTTTAAGGTCCATTGATTTGTTTTACGCAAACATTAATCTCATTACTTTATAAAATGCCTAGATAATAGGGCGTAAATGTGTAGGATGCTTTCCGGAGAATTAGCATCGCGCAATCGAAGAAGGAAATAATATATTAACATTTTTTGTATACCTTCAAAAAAAATGTGGATAGCCTGTGGATAGAGAATTCTCAAAGGCTAAACATTCACTCCAAGAGCTTTTCACCAGTCTAAAAATGCCCCTTACCATCGCGACACATGTTCCGTCCGATTGGCCGTCCGCAAGCCGCCGCAAGTCGCTCTGAAGCCGCTTCCAGCATTTGATGCGGGGCTTAGGCCCGCTTCCCACGGCGCGGCCGCAGCGCGCTTCGCAGCAGCGCGGCGCGTAGCAGAGCATTGGTTTGAATGGAGGCCTTCCCACGTGCAGCGAGTGGCGGCTGCTGCGGCAGCCGACGCCCAACTCCAGCCACCAGAAGCGGACGAGGGACCACGCGCCACCTCTAGCAGAACACAGCTTTAAATGGGAGCGTTCCCACTGCGCCGCGGCCGCAGCGTTCTACCTGCTCCGGTCCCTTTGTTCGTCGTCGCCGGAGGGTCGGCGAAACCTACCCCTCCAGACCCCACCCCCTTCCACGGCGGGCGGCGGTGTGGCCGTGGCTCCGGCGGTGGCTGCGTCGGAAGAGCTATGCTCCTTGAACGAAGCGCGCTGCGGCCGCGCCGTGGGAAGCGGGCCTTAAAGCGACTTCTGTCAGCGCTCGCGGGGGCGAGAGCCTCGCGCTCAAGCCTTCTCGTCGCCGAGACGCGTAAACGACGCTCTCGGAGAGGGATGTCTCCAGAAGCGACGCCGCTGCTGGGGTAAGTGCAGGGGTAAAAAAAATTAACGTCGGCGGAGATGCCAAGGAGCCGTCTAACTTCATTCGTGTCAGTCTACTTTCACCCACTGCTCCGAAATGGTGTCTTGAATGAACGGAAATGGAAATTATACGAAGTGGTATCTTGAATTTTAAACAACTCTCATGAACAGAAAAATAACCAACACCATAGTATTCCATTCACGTGCCTACTCTGTTATGTACATTGATGAATAATTTTATAACTTATTTATTAATTATATTATTTAAAACTATGTTAGATTAGTATTAGATTGTTGTATTAGTTGACTGTAAATCCCTTTGTTTGTAGCCTTGAAGAAGGCATAATAAAAGACGAAACGTTGCCAATTTAAATTATATTTTTGTAATGATCGAAACTCAACATTCCATTACATTGAGAATAATGTTTTTATCGCAAATTATCTTTGAGATGTGAACTAATTAATATTGCATGTCATTTATACGAAATATAAAATAAATATATTCGAATCTGGTGGTAGGTTTTCGTTTTCATTACACCTATAGTAAATTAATGAAGATGGACACGGCCCAAATGTCTGGCTCGTACCTATGACCATATGGCTTCACAGGAGCAGAGGCGTATGGCATGGCAGACACGGCACGAGTCATGGGCGCCACTCACAGGGGCGCTATTCAGAGTAAACCCGCTAAAAAAATAACAAAAACCCCGGCCGATCCGGTGGCAGAAATCGCTAACGCAGTAGTGCCTTAGCTATATCGGACCGAAGGATCGCTGAGTCCCGCTTCTTACATGGTTGTATTTGTGTTCGTCCTTCCACCCCCTATCATTCCCATATCATGTCATCTTCACAATTAACACAACGTTAAACTCCAATAGTGGTCTCTAAAGCCTAACATGTTGATGCAATCTCAAATTTACACACACACACACATACACAAAAATAATAATAAATAAATAAATTAAAAATCACCCTAATTTGAGGTATCATGAGAGGGGGTGCAAATTCTATGCTGTGTGCTACGGTCGCCCGAATACCTAGATGCGCCGAATGCTCCTCTGCCCTAGGGCGCTCGCCACGTGTGCCCGGGCCTCGGGAAGGTCGTTTGCATTTCGTGTCTCCGCGCCGAGCCGCGCCGCGGGCGCTTCACGCGAGATCGCGTTCCGGTCGCTTCCGGCCGTGAGGGGGCCTTTACACCCCGCAATCGAGCCCCGATGGGCACCGCCTCCCCCCCCCCCCCCACGCCGGAGGCCCGCCTTGCGCCGAAGGGCAGCGATTCATCCGGCCCGAGACGCCGTTTTCGCGTGCCCGAAATATCGGCGGCTTCTTTCTCCGACGAGAGGTATTTTGGGTTGCGTAACAACCGAGCCTTGTGAGCGGTGAAGCTATTCAATAACAATGTATAGCAGGGGGAAACGGTTTTAAGTGGCTTTGATTTGGTGCCGGTCTTCTGAACTTCAAAGAACCTTATAAAACGGAACCGTCTCGTGCCATCTATCACGATTGCTGACCGATACACAAGTGAATTATAATTAACTTCAGCACTCTTGAATGAGAAACACTTACTCCCATTTCCTATTTTTTTCCTGGGGCTTTTTCCAGCTTCAGGGGAAGCCGACATCGGTAATCCGCGTCCAGTACCCACTATGACCCTCATGGGGAGACATATTAACCTTTTACACAAGACACGCATGCGCGCTTCTCGGTCTGTGAGCAGGAGACTCGCAAGTCCTTCTGTGGCGTCATATCAGTCGCCTTGTACAAAAGTGACAAAATATCAGCCACGTGCATTTCATGCTCATGGACAGCGCTGGCGGGAAGAGACGCCGGGCTGAACAATGGCAAACCTAGGGAGCGGAAGGGAAGGTGTGCCGTGTCATGGGTGGCCACTTTTGAACCCCGTAGACCACTTGCGGCAAACTTGGGAAACCCGTAGACAGGCTAGTTGCGGAAACGCGTCGGCGGAAACAGCGAGATGACGCGGTTCCGTCAGCCGGCCCAGAAGGTAATATAAACGGACCCCGGACCTAAACTCCTTCTTCTGATTCTTCTGCGCGTCCGTAGGAAGTCGTGGGGGTTGTCCGCGACGCTGCATTTTAATGCATAGGCTACTGAGGCAGGGAACTGAAGCTGGCGTGCTACGTCGAGACGGTAGGTGAGGCACACTCGCTTGTATGCTCACGTAGGCTACTAGTGCTCGGCCAGCGGTGGTGGTAACCAGGAACATTCCTTCTAGTAACGGGTCAATATTGTTTATTATAATTATTGTACATAGTATTCAGGTGTTGGAGCATTTTTTCAAATAAATACTCAATAAATTACAAACCGTTCACGCCTGTGATTTATTGCCCCGGCAAAGACACCACACTTCCGCGACAACACACGTACAAGAAACACAAGGGACAAACAACCATGCTCACAGCGAGACTCGAACCCGTGACCCTTCGGGCAGACGCGCTGAGTCGGCACACGCTCTAGCCACCTTGCCCGTCCAGGTCGACACTTCCATTTACTATATACTGATCGGAAATTGGAACTTTACAGAATGCCTTACCGCCTAGTAAACAGAACAGAGGGTACTGCCAAGTACACAGAACACTGCGGCGACGTGAGTCAACATAGTGACCGCCTAGCATACTGAGAGCGATCTGAAGATCCACTTGTAAGTTTCCATGAACTCGTCCTAAAACAATAATGTTCGCAATTCGTACGTGTGACTTATTTCAAAATTCCGGTACTGCCGTACTCATTTCATGGTCCGGAAACATTTCAATCGTATTCCAAAGACACACTTTCTGTACAAATAAAACATGCGTGAAAATAACGAAATTATATCCACTCATAAATAGCAAAACAGTTATTATACCATCTCTTACCTCGTATGCTAGCCCTGACTGGGGTGAAGCTGTCAAAAGTAACGTAGAGAAAATTCGAATAGTTCAAAATAAATTTTTAAGACCATAATTAAAGCACCATGGTACGTGCCAAGTAGGCAAATTAGAAACGAACTAAAAAAACTTGAATACTCACATTGGAAGACTATCAGTAAACTGTTTTGAAGACTTAACAAAGCGGTGTGTTAAAAACTAATCTAGGACGTTCAGCAGAATTATTAAGATACCCCAAGAATAAATTATGCCCACCATAGATAAACGCTTCAATAAGAATGCAAATTGGATGTAAAATATTATTACACACACAAATATAACATTAAATAATAAAATGTTACAAATTCAATCAGTGTATTGAACAGTTAGAAAATAAACGTGTTTAAAAACTTTCTGTACTAGTTACGTAAATCACTATTGAGATAAACTTCAGAAAGCCAATGGTTACAGTTTTTCGTTTCTATTCCTACAATTTACATTGTGCGTTCTTAGACAAAAAATAAACGCACAATAAGACTAATTCGTCTTAGAGAGAGACAAATTCCCTGGTAATAATAGTGCATTTACGGTAGTTTCACTAATGTCAGACGAGTTTGCTACAAAATTATCGGACACAAACCGATATACGAGTATTTAACTTGTCATTAAGATACATAAGTGAGACTTTCATTGTCGTGCTAATTTTACAGTTCTATTCCCATCCCCTTCGTCATGTCACATTAATATTACCTTGGAACCTGAGGGCATGAAGAAGAAAGAGGTGACGAACATCAAGAAGAGACGAAGAATTAGAACAAAAGGAAATGAAATAAGTGTCGAAATAGAAAGAAAATAAATATAATACAAGGAGAAAAGGGAAAAGGAATGAAGAAAAAAAGAAGAAAAAGAAGAAAAAAGAGAGGAAGAAAAAAGAAAAGAAGAAGAACAAAAAGAAGAAGAAAAAGAAGGAGAAGAAAAAGAAGAAATAGAAGAAGAAAACGAAGAAGAATAAAGATAGATTGTCTTAGCTCAATACTGTGTATTGTTGAATTTTATGAACAAAATCACAAATTCTGCACTTTCTTGTTTCTCGCTTACGAAACCTCTGCACAGCTGTGTTCCGACAGCCGGTCCAAAATAATTTCGCGCCGGCGGCGCCCCGGCCCTGAAGAAATCCCTATCTGCCTGCGCGCATTCCTTCCACGATCCGCCTGCCTTCACGGCCGGCTGCGGCGCGTCTCCACAAACAAGCAGCGCCGCGGCACCTCCTTCCCGGCGCTACCGCCGCAGCTTCTCGCAGAACTCTGCGAGCAGCGGCGTGAGGCTCCCAGCGGGACGAGTGAGGCTCCGCCCGTTACAATTGCCAGGGCACATTGTGCCTAGCCGCCACGGACGCTTGGAGCAAAGTCGGCGCCGTGGCGCACATAGTGTAAATAGTGTTTAGGATGTATATAGTGTCGTATGAAAGTGCGTGTGTCAAGTGATCTAGTGTGAATGTGCGTGTGAATGAGAAAAAAAATATACCCAAGAAAACCAATACTATAAAGCGTGAAGAAGAACAAAGACTTGTGTTAATCTTAGGTTGCCAGCCAAAGTGCCGGCTTCATCCATAGGTTAAGTTAGAAATAAGTTAGTAAGTAAGTTCTGCCCCCTTCTTTGCCGCATAAGCCATAGAGCTGTGGCGTATGTTGTACCCCCAAAAGTAAATAAACTCCCGCCACGCCAGGGCTACTGGCGGGGGGAAAGTTGAAAAAAACCTCCTTCCCAGAAGCCCCGCCACAGCTGAAGGCTCGGGGCCCACCGCGTCAATGCCGCCTGGCGAGGCTATCCGCGCGCCTGGCCGGCTTTGGTGGCTCAGGGCATCAACTCACGTCACTGCAGTGCCTCTGACCGGGAGGTCCCAAGGTTCCGCTCCCCACGGTGGCAGGAGTTTCGACAGTAGCTTGTCAGGATGAATTGAGCCGCTCTCTGGAGAAGAGGATTTAGACGCCCGAGTTCACGTGGAAAACGGTACGGATACTCCTACCAAGCATTGCGAAGCGGTGTTGACCCTTAAACGGTCCATTCACCGGCAAGCCAGGCTTGTCGAGCCTGCGTTGCACTAGATGAAAGAGTGTCGCCTCTACTACTGGCTTCATTGTCCACTCACCGACTCGCAACAGACACGTCGGGAGCTCGTGAAGTTTGGTTTGTTGAGAATGGACAGATTTAAGGCTCCCATTCACCCTCAAACGCCGTTTGCAAGCCTGTACGGATACTCCTACCAAGCATTGCGAAGGGGTGTTGACCCTTAAACGGTCCATTCACCGGCAAGCCAGGCTTGTCGAGCCTGCGTTGCAGTGGATGAAAGAGTGTCGCCTCTACTACTGGCTTCATTGTCCACTCACCGACTCGGAACAGACACGTCGGGAGCTCGTGAAGTTCGGTTTGTTGAGAATGGACAGATTTAAGGCTCCCATTCACCCTCAAACGCGGTTTGCAAGCCTGGCTTGCATCGGTTAATAATTATCAATGGGTTATAATTGTTCTTCTTCGCCTTGTCCCCACGTGGAAACTTTGCCATGACGACGTATTGACAACCCACACAAGCCAGGCTTGCAAGTGTTTGAGGACGCATGTCCCGCTTTAGAGCTTTCCACGGTGGCGCAGTGCGGCGCGGAGGAGCCGCATTCCACGGCGGGGGTTGGTCCAGGTGCCCTCCGGCGGCAGTAGCGTCGGCGGCGGCGGTCCTGCCTTCGTCTTCTCTTCCGCCCCCGCTGCCGCCGCTGAGCTTCCTCTTCCTGCGGAGGCGGGAAGCCGCGCCGCGCCGCCCCCGCATTCCTGCGCGCTCAAAGCGCCCGCCGCCGCCCGCCCGCCCGGGCGCAAACACGCCCTGTTTAGCCGCCGCCGCCGCCTCCGCGCTGACTTCCACCCGCGCTCCTCCAGAAGCGGGAAGGGCGGGGGAGTACGGATGCGTCGTGGATGTGGATAGTTTCAGAACCTCGATGTTATAAATATCAATATATTAAAGTGGATGTTTTTTAACATCGACATTTCGTGTTCAATATTTTTACGTTTTCAATTTTTTTTTGTTGTAAATGAAATATTCCTATAATCACGTTTTTAATAAAGTTAAAATATGTAAAAGTAACTGCTGGCATCACTTTCGGTTGTTCGAACTAAAGGAAGGCTGTTTGCAATACTGTCGTTGAGCAGATATGATCTCGATGCTCTAGGGTGTTTTGTTAACATCGATATTTTGTACTCGTGAAATGTGGATGTTAACTCCTTTTTATGAATGCTAGTGACGAATATAAAAAGAATGGCAAGACGTACACCATGATATTAGGAAGGGCAGTAAATTCTGATTAAAAATCCGTAGAGGCGATTATTTAAATACATTTGTTGCCTTGTAGAATGAATACAAAATCGTAGGTACATCGATATCCAAGCAAGAGAGTTGTGTAGATGACTAGAATTAATCTACCATATTTGAAGGTGGTGGATGGCGGCTGATCGGGGCGAAATGATGGATATGCCATTGGATACGATGGATTCACGGTAAATGATTTATGAAACTATAGTATGAGTTAGTTAAACTCGAAGTGGCTGTGAGTGGACGTGAGGAGAAGAGGTTATGGATTTGGAGCAAGAAGGGGAATGCGAGCGAAGTTAAGGAATCAACTTTGTCGCTGCGTTGGCAACAATAGATGGATGAAGGGAATACGCGAAAGATACACACAAATGCAATACTCCACATTTTCAAGAGATACGAGCAAGTGAATGGAACAATACGCCATGCATTTAAGGAAAGAATTTTAAGTCAAAATAAATTGAAACCTCATACACCGGGTTATAATTTTTCATTTGCGAATGAATGCGACGCAAAATATTAAGCTAACATTATACTCTGATTGCACCCGTACGAACATTCCGCACTTTATCATTGTTTTGAAAGTGAAAATACCTTCATATTGGAATTCAAGTGCAAATATTTCTACTCGCCTATGCTCTGAAGTGGAGGTACCCTCAGTATCAACGATTTTATGTCGAAGGTTTCTTGTAAATCGTACAAAACAGTAATCTTTCCCAAGCATGTTATATATGAGGATGGGATAACAATACCCGCAAAGTGCGGGATAATAAACTTGAAAAGTTAAATGATATCGAACAATGGCCTGAGTGAAGGTAGGCATTTTGTTCCTTCACCAAACTCTTCTCTTCGGTGGATGGGTCCACCGAAGGGTGGAGAAGTCCACGATGGGTGGAGAAGTCCACAGACGTTGAGAGCGAAGACGCGTCAACGCTGCACGTTAACTCAAAGGGAGCTGTTGTCTTCGCTTGAAACCTAAAACTGAGGAATACGTCAAAGCAAACGCAGTGATTCGCTTCCAGGCATTGATGGACAAAAAATATGAAGCTACATGAGCAAAACTTTCGAGCATATTATGTTCTTCATCACCTACAAGCATTTGATTAAATTTGTTGGACCAGGATAAACACAAATATTCTATGTACTCCCCTGAAGAGATTTTTGGGTTGAACAATGGAGCATTAGACCCAAAGGTAGAAATAAATCTACGAGTCAATTGACGGTTAAAAACAATTTAGCTAAGCTGAATTGAATTTAATCCAGAAAAACGACAGACTGATGTAACCATTTAATTTTCTAAAGAACGGCGCATCAATGCTGAAGCCATTCTTTCATTTTCTGGTTTCAAGAGCTATGAAAGCGTGGGTGAAATATGTTGTGGATGGTAGTGGCGATTCATTTAAAGCGGCTTGATTGCGACACTAGTTGAAACACAATTCGTACAGAGAAGCAACATCACTTCCTAGGTGTAGGGGAAGGACTCCTGGTGGATGCACAGGGCAATCGAGTCTTAATTCAATGTAGAGCACAGGGAGGGCTACCGGTATTAATTACCTCCTAGTAATGATAAACGAGGCTTCGCAGAGTGTGCAACCCTCCCGTAAATGATGATATAACCGCCTTCCCTCCTAATATCCCCTCTGGTTCATCCGTGGTGCTGACCGCAGAGGCTAATGGTGTGCCATTTATCGACCTAAGTAACACAAGGTGGGGCGGCGGTGGGGGCGGCAGTGGCACAGCAGCCGCTCTGCAAGGGTTGGGAGATTGAAGCAAGGGCAGGAAACGGACGTATTTAACCTTGAAATTGTAGGGTGACACGTTAAAAAAATGTACACGTAGGCTTCCGCGGCTCGAGTCCATTACTTCTAGGCTGTCCGGGTGACGCCGCGTCGTTGGCAGATAGGCCGACGTTTCGCCCGTCCTGTTGCAGGCTTCTTCAGGGTAGTCACAATAAAGTTCCTTCTGCAACAGGACGGGCGAAACGTCGGCCTACCTGCCAACGACGCGGCGTCACACGGACAGCATAGAAGTAACGTTAAAAAAATACCCTTTTCATATTTTTTGCTGCCGAAACCAGTTATCCTTTACACTTCCACGACGCATGAATATTTCCATTCTTAAGTCACCAAACAAAAAATTACAGCTGCTCGAATGCGAAGCCAGGAGAACGCAAGGTCCTTTGCAACGAACATGGTATAAAAGAGGAAATTGCCAAATTAAGAAGACAATGAGAAATACGAGTACTTCTTATTCAAATATTGATATATTTATAATAACGGATACTTTTACACACACAAACATCCATGCCACGACCGGGAATCTAACATGCGACCCTTCAGGCACGAAGCAGCTACGCCCCTTCAGCCTTAGCCACCTCAGCTATTCAGGATGGCATAATTCATAATTATTTCCCGACATTTCGACTAATTGACTATGGGCATCGACACTGATCATAAACTAAATTTATTATCCTTAGTGCAATTGGAATTGTGGGGAGATGGCCGATACCCACACGGTAGTAACGAGTTTTGCGAAAAGGGCGGAAATAATTTCATGACTGAAACGAATACCCTCAAATTTTTAGCGCAAATGTCCACGTATAGTAGAACAACAATGATATGAAGCCATTAATGACCCTTGAAATAAAAAAAGAAGTTTCGTTTTGGTAACGGAACGGGGGCGCAGAGGGCATATAAAAGAGGGCTCTTCCCATTTATGGGCCTCAGGATTCGGATAAAAATTGTAGCAATTATCAAATTATTGTTTTCAGGAAGCTTTCCATTTTTATTTTTCTTACAACCCACCCTAACATAACCATCGTACGCTGAAGAGGAAAACCATGCAACCGTGCGAAATAGAAAAAATAAAGTTGAAGCGGCAACGGTGGTTTACGGCATCAACGGGTGTCACTACAGGCTTTTGGATTCAAGTACTGATGGTGGCGAGATAATCGACTGTAGCTTGTCAGGTAAATCGAATTCAGCCGCTGTGTGGACGAGAATTCCAGCGGCTGGCTGCTCTGGTCGGTGATTTTCCGTAGTTTCTCCGATCAACAGAGGCGAATGCCATATCAGTAATCAAACAAACAGGTCACACACCACGAGCGACCGCGATCTTTCCTTCCTCTTCCTTGTCCTGTCCTCACCCCAAACCTACTCCCACACGCACTACACAACCACACTTGTCGGAAGCTTAGAACTTGTCTCGGCTAGGTCGGTGCCCCCTCTGAAGGGAGATACCAGGTTGGGGAAAACCCCACTTACCGACTATAAGTCGGCGCCAGATCTCGCCATCCAGCGGGCGAAAATCACGGTCACTTTCCGAGGGAAAGCATGAACTACACTTACTTTCCATCTGTTGGCCCTGGATGCCACCAGAATCACTAATCAATCAATCAACAAACAAACCAACCAACCAACCAAGAACCGACTTTCTTTCAATCACTAATCAATCAACCAACCAACCAACCAAGAGCCGACTTTCTTTCAATCACTAATCAATCAACCAACCAACCAAGAACCGACTTTCTTTCAATCAATCAATCAACAAACAAACCAACCAACCAAGAACCGACTTTCTTTCAATCACTAATCAATCAATCAACCAACCAACCAACCAACCAACCAACCAAGAGCCGACTTTATTTCAATCACTAATCAATCAATCAACCAATCAACCAAGAACCGACTTTCTTTCAATCACGAATCAATCAACCAAGAACCGACTTTCTTTTATCACTAATTTGTTTTCGCCCACTCCCTTTCGCCCGTCGACCCACTGCGCGGGGCGCGGGGCGCCGGGAGCAGGGAAGAGGCGTCGCGCGAGCAGGGAGGGCCGCGGGCGTCGCGCCGCGTCGAGAGGCGCGGAGGGGGCGCGGCCAAGAGGCAGCGGCTTCGAGTTTCATGCAGATCAGTGTCACGGGACGGCCGATCAATACGCGGCTCAAGGCCCGGCCCCCACGCGGAGCCGGCTTACGGGCCGTTCAGCTCCTCGGAAGCACCGCACGCTCTCCTCAGACGCACGCTGAAGGGTTGGCACTCGCTGGGCGGCGTTTCGCAGGGTTTGTGATCGATTCATTCGTTGACTGATTAGTGATTCCGAGCACGTCAACTGCTAATGTCGTAGTCCGTAAGTACAGTGCATGGTTTTCTTGAAAGGTGATGTGTTCTCCCGATGGATGACGAGATCCGGCGCCGACCTACCGACGGCTAGCTCCAACCAGGTACCACCAACCAGAAGCGTACCGTTCCAGAACAAGCTCTAAGCTCCCGACCAAACATGTATAGTAAATAGTAGATATCTAGAGTGTGTGTGTGTGTATAAGGGGTGTCCATGCAAGGAAGAAGAAGAAAAGATCGTGCGCTGTCCATGGCCCGTTTGTTAAGATACTGCTCCGGCATTCACCTGGTATTGATCGGAGAAAAAACGGAAAACCACCGATCAGATCAGCCGGCCACTAGAACTCTCCTTCAGCATAAAAGAAAAAAATTCTTGTAAGAAAACGTCAAGTCGTAAAGACAAATAACTCGGGATGGAAGATGACAGGTCATGCCGAAAGACAACTGGTGTGCTCATAAACTGAGAAACTGGAAACAGCGAGGTAACACGGAAAGCGAGAAGAGAGAGGTGGATGGGGAAAACGCGAAGGAAGTCGCGCAGAAAACGCCAGCACCGCAGCATCTCAAGGGGGCCATTATCTTCAAAGCCCCCCAATGGGAACGCGAGAGCTCTGGACCAGACAGCGCGTCGACGCCGCACACTGAGGAATCGCACATGAGAAACGGATCGGTGGGATAGGGGGGGGGGGGGGCTGACAGAGAATGCTCGAACATCAATTTCACTGCCTTCTTCAAACATTTTCTCGTCAAAAGGACGAAACGAAAAAAGAGGAAAGAACGAATGAAAAATCGTTGAAAAAATAGGAATAAAAGAAATTTGGTATCTACGTTCTGAATGTTACCTCCTTTGAGGTCTGGACTGTGCTATGTAGTAAACATGAATATGTTAATGCTGAATGTCTTTTGAAAATTATACAATAGTGAATGTTAAGTTTGAAGCGTGTGATTTCGCGTTGACTTAAATGTCATTTTATTTCAGAAATCTACTACCAGCTAAATTCTACATGGATTCGGTAAATAACAATAACTAAAAAAAAATCTAACACAACATGGTCAACATGTAACCTAACGGCCGGCTACCAGCATTGGACCCCTCGGTCACGGGGTTCAATCCCACGACGTGGAATTTGTGGCGGTAAAAGAAAGTTCTTATTTTCCTAGACATTACCCCCTTGTACCTGCCTCTTCATTGACCACCCTCACCTCCAACATGCTGCGTATTTCTCGCTAACAACACGCCAATAAATGATCGTAAAACATCAAGAGCAGTTCTCATCAGAGAAAGAATAGACGACATGGGATAGACCTGATTGTAGAATTGACCATTGTGTTGTCTTTCCGCGAACCACGCCTTACGATAAACAAACGATCTAATGAGAACATAGAAAAACGAAGTAAAATTTCATTGCAATTGATATTGTTTTAACAGAAAATGCAGAACCTAACAAAATTGGAGAATGTATCGAAAAAATGTATTCTTAAATGTAATGCAGCGTTTTCGCTCTCAAGAAAATTTCTCAAAAAAATTTAATGCTGCCATTAAACTAACATTTTCACCCCACAATTTGTGGATGGTAATATCGAGACAGCTTAAACATATACACCATGCAAAGCGGTTTACCGTACACAATGATCTAAGACGAGATAGAATCAAAACTCAACATGGAATCACTAGGACTGTGAAGCAACAAAGAAAGTAACTAATAAAGCAATGTTCTATTTTACGTTTTGTAAACAATTCTTGCATGCATAATACAGCAAAACTAATTCACGAAATAAATTACAAAGGGCAAAGATAAGGCAGCGGCATCAACACAAAGAACTTTGTGTTTCAAGATAACACAAGCGAGTGCCAGTCTTCCTGATTCGTGTGGCTGCTATCCCAACATCTCGCTTCGGTCCAGAGCACAAAGCGTCATGCTTGAGAAGTCGCGTAAATTAAAACAAGAAAATAATTGAAGTTATGTTAAACAGCAGCGAATAGACGTAAGCCCGTGATTCAGCTTTTTTCTGCTCACGCCCACTCGCTACTGTTCAATTAAGGGCCAGCACGAGAGGAAACCAGACTCATTAACGCCGACGTATGGAGCCATTTAGGAGACAAACCCGTAATTACTGTTATATTTACTATACATGCGTTTAGGTGGTATTTATTCCTTCTATTAAAGCAAACACTGCGACTGGCGGTTTAAGACATAAACTTACGAGTGTGTAGAGTGTTATTAGGGCCAGCAGGAGGCTCGGGTTCAGCGAGGAGATAATGTTCAAATTACGATTTCACTAGCTGACTCGGAGATTGAACACTTACTATAGCGGTCAACAAGAACAAATGATCCCTTGTAGATTCCCTTGATATGAAAAATGACAAGAGCCTATTTAAATATGAAAGTGCATTTATGAAGTAGATATCTAAAGTACACATCGTGAGTCTCGGTACTATTAATTTTCTAAATATGACATGACTTCATATTGAAAACGTCTTTCCTTTCATGGTACATTCCACCTGATGCTTTTTACCCTTTGTTTTCAATTCTTTTATAAAGAACAAATAAAAAGGAATTTCCGTCTCGAAGATTTCTAAAATAATAGTGAAAAACAAATCGAAGGATATTTTTCTCAGAAACCGTCTTAAAGTAACGCAATATATTTGTTGAATTAAAAACATTTAATTGATTGCATGATAAATCAAACAAATTATAAAATATTTTTTACAGAAATTTATAAACTCCATTACATACTGTTAGGTGAAATGATGGAGTGGGAATATAATTATTCTCATTGAACATCACGATCTCCACACTGCAGTCTCGAGTACTCACCTGAAAAAGAAAAAGAAAATCTTTAGTAAATATATACGAAACAATTTCGTGAATAGAATAATACAACGCATTATTGAATGAATGTTGTAAGTTACAGAAAAAGTAGGTACAAAAGTAGAAGAGATATGTATCAGCTTATTTTAATATAGATATTTACATTCTTTATTCTACATACCAATGTAATAATTGAAAATTTTCGAAACTTATAATACTTAAGAGCAATGGCGAATATTTGAAGAGCTCAATTCGGGTATCAGACAAAACCGAGTAGTGACTATTCCTCTGGAACGATTTTTTCTATCTTTTCTCGGTAATCCAGTACATTTTTTCGCTAATACGAATAAGATTTGTGAACCGTGAATATGAAATAATGTATAGTTCACATTAGACTGTTTTAACTTTCATCAAATATTTTTTTTAAAAAACTTGGTAATTTTAATGCAAAATTGTGCATATTTTTCTGGGGCGCAGAGTTCCTCATGGATGGGACCGCAAACAACTGCTTCTTTTGCTTGTACGAGGTGAATCCGGCCCTGGCAGGAGCAGGCGCGGTGGATGACTAGGTGGCGGGGGCGGGACGGGGCGGGGTCAAGCGCGGCCGCGTTCGCGAGGGTAGAGGAGGTGTGGGGTGGGCGTGGGGCGGGGGCGGGGGCGGGGCAGGGGCAGGGGCCAGGCGCGGGGCCAGGCGTAGATGTGGGCGTGGAGGTGGGCGCGGGGGCGGGCGTTTTTGTTCTTGACCTGGTGCAGAGGTGACCGTGGGGGCGGGGGATGGCAAGGCGGCGTGGGAGATGGCGCGAGTACGTCCAGAGGCGCCGTGAAGTCGGCGCGCGCGTGGCATGCCCGGTGGGCGAGATTCGGCGCTCGCAGATGCGTGACGCGGAGGCGGGGCTGGGGGCGGGGCGGGGGCCGCGAGGGGGGGGGGGGGCGAGGCGCCTGAACGGCGGCGTGCGTGAGGCATGTCCGGTGTGTCGTGGTGGGAGGAGCGCACTGTTTAAGGTGCTACGAGACTTGAGAGGCGCATTATATCTCCGTTGTACTGAATTGCCTCTCTTTCGGCGGACGGCTACTTAGCGCGAAGCCGAGTTGGTTTCCAAGAGTTTGTAGAGTGCGTCAACTTGTCTGATGTTCTATTTCGTTTTTCTTTATACTTTTTCTTCCTTTAAATCTAATTTTCTTTTTCCCTTATCACTTTTTAATTTATCGTTTTCTTTCTTTCTTTTTTTTCATACTCTATCTTTCTCCTCTTTCTGTGGCGTTCTATGTCTCTCTGTCTCTCTCTCTCTCACTCACTCACTCACTGTCATTCCTTCTAAAGAAGAAGTGCCCTAAATCATACGAAAATTTCGAGTGAACACTACAATAATAAGATGTCAAATGTATTATACATTTCCCTCCTAAATACAGCTTCACATACCTCGTAACTTGGTATATTATACAAATAATGCACAATATCTTCCTTTTTCATCGAAATGAAATTTATTTCTATTAGATGATTATATTATATTCCTTTTTATGATGCAATCTTCACCCTAGCCGGACGTTGGCTTCCGATGTGTCTAAAAGAGGATAGATCTTGTTAAAGTGACCAGTCTTATCACTTCTAACAAAACATTTTAAGAAGCACTTTGCATCTAAAATACCACATTAAAGTCCAGCCTACCTCATCCTCACAATATTTTACGCCTGCTGTCGCAAGAACAAAAACCTTTCCGCATTTTTCCTCCAAGAATGCAAGGTATGCCTCAAAGCACGCGCTTCTTACCAGGTCGGTCCTAACAAAACTCCACGCAAGAGAAGAATATTCCGAGCCGTCTACCAATATTTTCTTTGCTTCCTTTTGTCATCTGCCTCGAGGAACCCGGCCATCTCTACCCCCGTAGCCTTCCGTTGGACAGCCGTTAAGAAAACGTCTAGGCACACAGAACCTGCATACACTCACCCCGAGGCTGCCCGAATTTGGATTCCGCGGCGGCGAACTGCCGCACTGACGTTCCCATGAGAAGAGATACTGCGAAATTCACGGCAATTTCTTTTTGAATTGAATTGAATTGAATTTGCCTTATTTTACGTGGCGAGACTCGGGCCATCAGGCCCGCTCTTCCGTCTTTTTCCCTAGAGTAGGCAAGAAATGGGAAAATATTAATCAGAAATTCATAGTATATGTAACTTTTAATGAATGAATTTTCCATACAATACGGAACGCTGGTTAGGAAAAATAAAAAATTAGAATCATCCGAAATTATGATGTTCACTTCAAATGTGTTTATTTATTTCACAAATAAAAACTAAATCACTCCATTAACCATACTCTGTATCCATACTTTTAGTGGCCACAGTTCTTCGAAGTAATTTCCTAAACACTAATGATTTGGACGGCGCCAAATACAGTCAGTGTCTAATCGAAAAGTTATTTTGATTACAAATACATTCATTTATGGTGTAATTTAGGAGTACTTCAGGATCTTCTTCGCATTATTGAATCGATTCATGAGAATAGGCATCTTATTTATTTTAGCAGAAAACAGTTTAAGAAAATGAATTTATACGTCCAAATGTACATCAAAACGAGACAAAGAATTCGAATTCATACAATCTACTTCTAAAAAAACAACTAACACACCGAGCGAAGTGGCTCAGGACGTAGCGCGCTGACTTCGCATACGGGAGGTTGGACGATCGACTAGGAACCCCGAGATCTAACAAATACCAACTAACGAAACTATTTTTCCTGACATACACTTCGATTTAAATTCAGTCGTTTGACGTAAATCAGCCAATCGGGTGCTGCGACGTCACTACAGGAGCTGTGACGAGGGAGCTGTGTCGTTGACGTTTAATCTCCCGATTGGAAAGCACCGTCACAGCTGATGTCCTGTCAAAGGACACTATGAAAAAATTCGAAGTATACGCTTACATCAAGAACCTCTACCCATTTCTAAGATTCAGACAGTACTAGTCGAAAACACATCCTGTATATGCAGATCGAGTTACACTAAACTACCTTCTATCCCCACAAAACAAAACATTGTGTTCCGAATACCCAACCGTTGGATGCCTCAAACCAATTTCCACATCACACATCCCCCCCACCCACACACTCGGAAGCGACCCCCAAAGGACGTCGCCTGACCTCCACACCTACGCAGCCCCGGCCGCTCTCCCGTTATCGCCCGTTGCGGCCACGGAGGCGCGACGCCGGGGCGGGCGATTTCATTTCCATGCGGCTGGACCGCGCCCAGCCGTTTCACGCCCGGTCCTTAATCACCGCCGCCGCCCGCGCCGCTTTTTACCGCCTTCGTCGTTGTCTAGGGCCTCATTAGCATCCTCTGATCTCCATGTGCGCGCCGGTCTACAGTAATCAAAGGCCGATATTATAATTAGTTGAATTATAATGATAGGCGCACTCAGGAGTAACTGTAGTTGGAATGTTTGGGTCTCGTTTTCGAAGAATAAAAAAAAAACCCTGCCCAAAAGCAAATTCAAATTTTTCATATAAATACACTATTTAAAATGAAAGGTAAATTAAAGCAATATTTTAATTTTCGGAGAGGACTGGAAGAGCACGAACGGTTTGTTGGGATACCGAAGGGTTTTCCAGACATCCAGAGGTTGCAGAGATCCCAATACAGGGAAGGCAGGGGGTCTAAATACAGATACAAAGTAGGAAAGAACAGCGGGATAGCGGGAACATGATGGACAATAGTCAGAGAGCGTTTGGTGAGTGTGTGCGCGCGCGCGTGTGTGCGTGTGTGTGTGTGTGTGTGTGAGAGAGAGAGAGAGAGAGAGAGAGAGAGAGAGAGAGAGAGAGAGAAAGAGCCACAGAGAGAAATGGATAGAGAGAAATAAACAGCGGGAAAGAGACAGAGGGAGAAAGACAGACAGAGAGAGAGACACACACAGAGAGGCAGAGAGAGAGATAGGCAGGGAGAGAGAGAGAGAGATCGGATATGGAGGCAGGATGAGAGTGAAGGGCAGAATCGGAAGATGTTGAGCGCGCCGGAGGGAAGCGAGCAGCGTTTCCGCGGGGGCGTGGCGGGGCGGGGCGTGGCGTGGCGACGCGGCGCGGGGCGGGGCGGGCCGGGGTGGGGTGGGAGGGCGCGTTGGATGAACGGCCCCATTCAGAACACGCGTCGGCAGCGCGGGCGCCAGCCGAAGACGACGACGCCTCGATTTTTCATCGCGTCCCGGCTCTCGCCACCACCCAGGGCGAGTCCCGCGGCCCGGCCCAACATTCCTACCAACTGCAGCATCGCGTCGATTTGCTCACTCGGAAATGACCATCGTTTCCCAAGGCTGCACCTACGCTCTGATTAAAACAGTGTTCCTTCAAGGACACGAGCTGATAGGAGAGGAGACGCTGTCATCCAATCTCGAGCTTCGTTATTACTTAATTTTGTTGGTATTGAAGCTCCCGATTTGATGGCAGTGTCCCCTCTCTTTTCAGTTCATGACCTTGAAGAGTCACTCTCTTAACCGAACTATAGTATGCTGATCTTTTCGATTCCTAGACTTGACTCCAGAACCATTAAGTCTATCACTAGAGTCTGATTAATTCTTCAGCTGTAAATCTCAGCAACACCCCATAAAATGTATTGTTTACTGTATCTACGACATTCTTAAATACTAAGATGAGGCATTCTAGGAAAACTGGAGTGGGCACGTTGCATCTCCCTTAAACAACAGTGACCACAAGCCTGACCGGATAGGCATACATACGTGCAATTATGCAAGCCGCAGTTTCCCCCCAACGGTGGTGTATATAAAGCTCGATTACTGTCGAGACATCTCGCGAATACAATCAACTTATTTCTGTGACATATTTATGAATTACAAGCTAGAAAGGTCCAAATCAAGGAATCGAAAAGTAGGAAACTTCAAAGGGGACCTTCCCAAGAGCATTCGTATCCGGAATGTGCTGAGGAATTCGGCGATTTGCTCCTTTCTCCCTCTGCAGTTTAGAACGTCCCTCTCAAAGAGAATGCTGATTTCGCTACGCCTTGACGCTGTAACCACGCTCTTACCTCATGGTTAATCGTTTCATTCCTGCAAATAAGGCACCGTCCACTGACACCATCAGACTCCTCATGTAAGAAAGCCGTGATATTTTGTTCTTTCATCTCGCCTAGAACTTCCCTACAAATACACTTTCTATAAAGTTGCCCGAATTACATAATATTCTAGCTTCACCGCCATTCTTTCCAATTTACGTTAATCGATTTTACATATCGATTAAGCTGAATCGATTAATCGATTAAACTTCAATATTTTTTTTCCATTTTAGTTGACTCTCAACAAATACCAGAATAGAATAACATGATAGGCTTCTAGGGGGAACGTGAACAAAGTCCATGGAAAGTTTCAAAGGAAACATTGAAAAGGTAACTGGAAAGTTAGTGGTTTCTTTTCTTAGCTTACTTTCCATGCAAATCCAACTCAATTCAATATACTAAAATGCCTAAATAATTCAGCCAGATAATCACATTTAAATGCCGTTATTAAGAGAAATTTCATCGTTGTGGTACATTAACCTTTTAGAGGAGATATCCATCTATGAAAGTTTGACGAACACTAATCTACAAGATTTTGCAGTTTCGAAACGTAAGAAAAAGAAAGCGCCTTTAAAAACTATTAAAATCGAAGGGTAATACTTTCGCATTTCCTCCAACATCACAGCAACGGATCCTCACCATGATGACTTGACTCGGCTGAGAGGCAAAGTTTCTAAGACACACATACACACCATTAAAACAGTAGTTGAATTTGAAATAACATTTATGACCCAAATACGTGTCATGTATCTTTAAATGACGTTTCATTCAATTTTTATTTAAAACTATCCCTTCTCGATTTTTTTATGTTTTCCCTCTGTTCTATTTCCTCTGCTTCTTCCTTATTTCCCAATTCCGAGAACTGCTTTAATTACGCACTTATGCCCATTAAAACCACCGAAACGAACGATTACCCTCCATCTCTCAAACATATGTCCCGCATCAAGAGCGAAGAACACTCGAAATTACATAACTGTTTCGCAGAAGCGTGGAACAGCAACCGATCGTAAAAGCCAGGAGGCCATGAACGCCTCGAGGCAGAACGACAGATATTCCCTCCCGCGTCATAGCTTCCCCGGAGTTTATATGGAGCACGCAGTTTGGTGAGCGAGCGAGCACAGCCGTGACACCGCCGTAAAGATAAGAAATCCTATTAATGAGCTCAAGCTAATCCTCCGGGTTTGTAACACTTAATACTCCGAAATTGCCGGCTTCGAGCCGGAACCCGGAAGAAGGCAATAAAACGGTGTATGAGCCGCACAGGACGAGAAGACAGAAAGCCAAGTCGAGGATGAAAGAGGAGGGACACAGGAAATGAACTCGTCTCGCTTCCCGCACGCGCCGATGTCGCTAAAACCGCCGAGGGGATTATCAGACAATGCGGGGCTAACGAAGATATCTCACGCTCCATGCAAATTAAATGAAGGAGCGGAATGGGAACTTTTGTGGACGCAGAGGGGGAGCGCCCGGGGGGTTGGGCGCTCTTCAGCCTGAACGAGGCTCGGAGGGGAGGATCAAGGCGGAGGCTTAGCTGGCAGAGGAGGAGAAAGAGAAGAGGATGCCTGACAGAGAGGGAGATAGAGAAGAAAGAAATCGAAGACACGGAGAGAACTGAGGGAGCGATCTGAAAATGCAGAACTGACGTGGGGAAATTATCAACTCCGACACATCTGCGAATGAAATTTTCAAAAATCAAACGCGTTGGTATTTAACTCTAGAAACCAGATCCCGACGAGGCGTCCGTCCCGGTCGATTTAAGTGAAACTAACTGATGACAGAGGAGGTTCATGTCAATGGTGTTTTGGTAACCTCTGCTTCTTATTTTACTACCCACCCCTTCTTCGTAGTAATAGTTCTAAAAGTAATCATTCTGATCATTACCATTGTTATCGTTCTATCTCAACTACACCAGGAAGACCCAACTGCTGTCTTCTCAATAATTAACTGGATTTAGCAATATGGATTGTTGATGGCAAGTCTTGAATAGAAAGAGAGAGAATGTATATTTTACTTGCCCTCCTTTCGAGCCTTTTTAAATGTGCGTTCGGGATGTGGTGTACTACAGATAGAGTTGGTAAAATAGTCTTATGTAATTGGTTGTTATAAAGTTAAGATGACGTAAAGTGTAATACAGTATTTCAGGTGAATATGTAATAGTGATGAGAATAATGGGTGTTGAAATATATGTTATGGCCGCGAAGAAGATGTAATGAGACGTTAAAACGTAAAATAAAGATATGCCTTATCTCTTTCTCGAGAATAAACCGTCAAGTATCCACACTCTACACATTGAAAAACGAGGGAAAAGCATGTGAATTGTTATACCCCTTTCAGCCAACCCTGTTAGATTGGTTTCACTGCTTCAGTCTTCGTGGGGCAATAGCACTGGATTCGCCTCCGGACGGAGCAGAGAAGGAGAAATGGAGGAGCTAAGGAGGGAGGGAAAGGTGAAACATGGGGAGTCATGGCGAGGATAGTGGAGGAAGAGAGAAGGGAAGAGGGAAAAGGAAAAAAGGGCGAATAACGAAACGAGAAGGGGGAATAAGAGGAGAAATGACATAAAAACGGTAGAAGAAGAAAAGAAATAAGGAAGACGAGAGAAGAAGGAGAAGAAGAGAAGAGGTTGGATGAAAGAAGAATGGCGAGGAAACATAGAGGAGGTATGGGGGAGAGGTGGAGAAGTAGGGGAAGGATCGGAGAAGTGTGGTGGGGAAAGAGTGGGGAGGTGTGGGGTAGTGGGGAAGGATCGGAGAAGTGTGGTGGGAAAAGAGCCGGGAGGTGTGGAAGGATCGGAGGAGCGTGGTGGGGAAAGAGTGGGGAGGTGTGGGGTAGTGGGGAAGCATCGTAGAAGTGTGGTGGGAAAAGAGCCGGGAGGTGTGGAAGGATCGGAGGAGCGTGGTGGTGAAAGAGTGGGGAGGAGTGGGGTAGTGGGGAAGCATCGTAGAAGTGTGGTGGGAAAAGAGCCGGGAGGTGTGGAAGGATCGGAGGAGCGTGGTGGTGAAAGAGTGGGGAGGTGTGGGGTAGTGGGGAAGCATCGTAGAAGTGTGGTGGGAAAGGAGCCGGGAGGTGTGGAAGGATCGGAGGAGCGTGGTGGTGAAAGAGTGGGGAGGTGTGGGGTAGTGGGGAAGCATCGTAGAAGTGTGGTGGGAAAAGAGCCGGGAGGTGTGGAAGGATCGGAGGAGCGTGGTGGTGAAAGAGTGGGGAGGTGTGGGGTAGTGAGGAAGCATCGTAGAAGTGTGGCGGGAAAAGAGCCGGGAGGTGTGGAAGGATCGGAGAAGTGTGGTGGGGAAGAGTGGGGAGGTGTGGGGTAGTGAGGAAGCATCGTAGAAGTGTGGTGGGAAAAGAGCCGGGAGGTGTGGAAGGATCAGAGGAGCGTGGTGGGGAAAGAGTGGGGAGGTGTGGGGTAGTGGGGAAGGATCGGAGAAGTGTGGTGGGGAAAGAGTGGGGAGGTGTGGGGTAGTGGGAAGCATCGTAGAAGTGTGGTGGGAAAAGAGCCGGGAGGTGTGGAAGGATCGGAGGAGCGTGGTGGGGAAAGAGTGGGGAGGTGTGGGGTAGTGAGGAAGCATCGTAGAAGTGTGGCGGGAAAAGAGCCGGGAGGTGTGGAAGGATCGGAGAAGTGTGGTGGGGAAGAGTGGGGAGGTGTGGGGTAGTGAGGAAGCATCGTAGAAGTGTGGTGGGAAAAGAGCCGGGAGGTGTGGAAGGATCGGAGGAGCGTGGTGGTGAAAGAGTGGGGAGGTGTGGGGTAGTGAGGAAGCATCGTAGAAGTGTGGCGGGAAAAGAGCCGGGAGGTGTGGAAGGATCGGAGAAGTGTGGTGGGGAAGAGTGGGGAGGTGTGGGGTAGTGAGGAAGCATCGTAGAAGTGTGGTGGGAAAAGAGCCGGGAGGTGTGGAAGGATCAGAGGAGCGTGGTGGGGAAAGAGTGGGGAGGTGTGGGGTAGTGGGGAAGGATCGGAGAAGTGTGGTGGGGAAGAGTGGGGAGGTGTGGGGTAGTGGGGAAGCATCGTAGAAGTGTGGTGGGAAAAGAGCCGGGAGGTGTGGAAGGATCGGAGGAGCGTGGTGGGGAAAGATTGGGGAGGTGTGGGGTAGTGGAGAAGCATCGTAGAAGTGTGGTGGGAAAAGAGCCGGGAGGTGTGGAAGGATCGGAGGAGCGTGGTGGGGAAAGAGTGGGGAGGTGTGGGGTAGTGGGGAAGGCGTCGAGAGTTGTGTAATGGTGGGGAATGGAGCAGTGTTTGGTGTGGACAGCGGGACAAGTGCGAAAGGGAACGGAGGGTGTGGGGAGGGAGTTGAGGGGGCGAGGGGCTGAGGCCAGAGGCTGACGCAGCGCCGCGGGGGATCAGGCTCCGGTGACGAGGGGCCGCGAGGATTGCGTTGCGGGGAAGAACGAGCGCGCCCACGACATCGCAAAAGGAACGAAAGACAATTACAAAACTCTGGGCAGGAAACGAACTATAAAATTACAAGACACTAACAGTTACGTGAAGGTGCTTAACAAAAGTAGAAGAAAAAAATAAGAACGGCAATTATTGTAAATATTAAAAGCAAAATGAAATTATGAAAGCTAACTTCGTAAAAGAAGGAGCCCAATTATTACAGCGAAGGAAGCTGTGCAAGTAGGCGAATCGTCAAATCTAATCACGATGTTAAAAATTAAATAGATTTAATAATCTCTAAGCCCAGCATACACATCTTTGAATGTTTGAAATTGAAAAGAACTAAAAATGAGAATAGAATACAAAGGAAACCATTGTTTAACGAATCGTCTTAGATTTCGGTGGAGTTGAGTCACGGCCTCAAAATCTTGGAACTAACCTAATACTTGAAATCGACTTGCTTGTGTTCATAAACACAACACGATATTTCGATATGTCATTTTTAAATTCTGAAGATACGAATGAACGGTTTCAGCTGACTGTACGATGAACTGAAAAAGAAAGCCCAAATAATTAGAGCATTGAGAATGACAGATGGGGGAGAACATCCAGATACCGTGAATATTTTTTTCATTATTTGGAATCGCAGATGCGTGAAGTGGAAATACTCGAATTTGCCCGATTCTACTCTTCAGAATATTAAAAACGAAAGGAAAAGATGCACTCGTGAAAATAATTGCAAATAGTTGAAAGGGATAATAGCCACGTCCTAATCTATACGCGAAATGAGAAAAAAGAAGTAAGAAAGTAAGAACAATCGTAGGGAAGAAGGAACAAATGAAAGAAATAGCGATAATAAAAAAATAATTGAAAGAGAGGAAGAACGAAAGAAATGGAGAGAACCCGCAGGAAAGGTCCAAATAAAGGACGCAAAAATGGAGAAAACTACCAATAAAAAGGGGAAAGAATGAGGAAAACAAGAGAGGTAAGGAAGAAGGAGAAAAAGAAGAAAGGAGGAACAAAAGAAAGGAGAAAAGGAAGAACGAAGGAAAGAAAGAAGGAGAAAAAGAAGGAGGAAAAGAAGAAAGAAGGAGAAAATGAAGAAAGAATGAGAAAATGACGAACGAAGGAGAAAATGACGAACGAAGGAGAAAATGACGAACGAAGGAGAAAATGAACGAAGGTGAAAAGGAAGAACGAAGGAGAAAAGGAAGAACGAAGGAGAAAAGGAAGAACGAAGGAGAAAAGGAAGAAGGAAGGGAGGAAAAAAGGTAAGAAAGAAACGAAGTAAGAACGAAGGTCAGGAGGAAACGAGCGCCTTAATAACCCGAGCAGGCAGCAGCGACCGCGCCGTGGTGCGGCAGCGCGAAGCTCTCTGCGCGCCGCGAGTCCTCAGGGGGAGCGAAGGGCGCAGCAGAGGGTGCGGGCCCGGGCCCGAGCGCGGGCGCGGGCGCGGGCGCGGGCAGTGCGTGTCGCCGCTCGGCCGAACGCCGGGAGGCAGCAGGCAGGGGACCTTCAGGCGGCGCGGCGGTGCCGCCCCCCCCCCCCCCCCCCCCCCAGCGGATCGATAGCCGCACCCCACGCGCACTGCCCCCCCCCCCTCACCCCCCTCCGCGCCACGCACCGCGACGCGGGGCCCGCGTGGTGAGGGCCGGGCCTGCCACCGCCAGCAGGCCCAGGCCATTCATAGGCGCTCCCAGGCCTCGCCGCTCTTCGGGTGCCGCACCCGCTCCCATCACACGCGCGCTCTAATAAGCAGGGCTCGGATTCTGATGACTAGTCATTTTCTCATTGGTGCATTCTAAACGTAGCTAACTGGGAAATGAAGGTTTATCATAACATATAAGTGAGAGAAATGTACTGTTATTAGGTCATTTTTTGCCGTTTTTCATTTTTGGTCAGTTTTTTGATCTTTGCATCATTTTCGACATTTTTATGAATATGTTTCCTTTTCCTATTTTTGCGTGTGAAAGCTTCATGTCTTTGCGATGACACACTAAAACAAAATTTTTATTCAACCATTTGTTCACTACTGCAGTGCACTCTCTGCTTTGAACTCTCAAAATTACACGGATTTCCAATAACTTCCTCCGCCTTTCAAAACTAACGATTGGAAGATCGACGCTAAAGATTAGATTTACTACTAAAATAAGGACTGTATGTTATAATTTTATATAAATAAATTGTATTTCAAATTATAAAAATAATTAAATATTTAATTATTTAATGTTTGAGTATTTAAAAAGGAATTACGCTATTTCCCCCTTTTTAAGTCATTTTCCTCAAATTTTTAATTTATGTAGTAAGTTATTTTTAACCATTTTTTTTGTTCATCAGAATACGAACCCTCCTAATAAGGCACAGCAGCTGTTCCGTTTCCCGATGAAAGACTCGGATTTAGAAAGCCACACCCAGTTATAATCCGTCCCCGAATTTCATTTAATTATTCGAAATATTTATTTATCATCCACAATTATTAGACAACTCTTAATTATTGACTCCATGTAATTAGGTTGCCAGATTTTTTCGCTTAAACTGCGAACTATTATTTAGTTTCAATTCAGGGAATTTGCGAAAAGAAAATACGTGGCTGGTAAATATGGAAATGTTTATCAGCACTTTTGCATAAGGCATAAGGCCTACTTTCTCAAGGTTACACTCAAAGGTCGCATGTTGGGCCAGTTTGAATCCCTGCCAAAAAATAAATAAATAAATAAATAAATAAATAAAATAAAATAAAATAAAATAAAAAACAACAACAACCAACCGCTGGTTTTGTCATGTCGAGTTTAGCAGTTTCTCTCTCTTTTCCTCATGAAAATTTGTTCTTCAGATTCTCTTACGTTATAAAGCGAACGCCTTACACTTTAAACGGTTAGAGAATGTGCTACACTATCATTTCACCCGCCTCAATTGTACTAGTAAGGGAGTCTCCATTCTCACTTCGACTGGCCGACTCGACCACCCCAGCAATGACCCTCACCCTCGCAGTTGTCGCCCGCGCCACCACTCCCCCTCCCCCCTCTGCTTTTCCACCCTCGCCCTCGCGACCGCCCTAACCCTCACCCCTGCCGCCGCCCTCGCCCTCGCCCTCGCAGTGTCGCTGTTCGTCCGCAAAAACGCAGCTTCGCAAGCCGCTAATTGTATTACACGAGTGCTGGCTATTTGCTGCGGTCCATTACAACCCTTGTGTTTCATTTCGTGGGAAGTTTCGCGTTCGATTAAACACACGTAATAAAACGATTTCTTGCCGGTGCTAATGCATTGTGAACGTTTTATCGCGTGGATCGGGAAGTCGGAACGTTTGGTACATCGGTTGCAGTCCCTAAAGAGGAATTTGGGCGATCAATTCTCACACTAACTTTATCACCTTCATTTTCCATTTATTCTACCAATCTTTTATCGCAAAATATTAATGAGTGAAAGTGTAGATTTGAAGAAAATATGATGGTCAATCGAACTTTCAACTCATACGTTTACTCATCACTACAACGCTTCTATACTTTAATTCACTTAAACTGTCCAAGTGTATCAAGTGATCATTAGTTAAACTGAATTAAATGTTACGACTAAACATTAGGGATTTAGTTAGAAAACAACAAAAATACGGTGCGACAGATCAAAACGTATTACCACAAAAAAATGTTGTGCGTTTTGAAGAGGACTTTTCACATTATTTAACATTTGCATGGTAATAATACTTTCCCATTATTTAAATGAATTTAGAATGACTTGATTTGGCATTGCTTAGTTGGATGTTTAGAAAGAAGATTAAGATTTCTATTGCACTAAATTGAAATGTAAAGTTCATCCGTTTTGATTTGTAGCTCTAACACAGAGAAAAATAGTGCTAGATAGCTACGAACTACGTGGCTCTATGGTTCTTCGAATGTGGTCGATACGGACTACTCTTCAACTGATCACCAGATGTTCACCAAACCACCCAAAGCATCTTAACAACATGCTACTTTTTTTAAGTATTGATTTTAATGAGCCAGAGAATATCCAAAGTTAATTTTCGTGCTAAAACTTTACCAGATTTTATCAAGAAATTGATTTTAAAAAAACTTTCTTTTTCATGTTCAGCAGTACTGCCGTTTTTTTCTTATTTAAGGTTGCATTAATATCTAGCTCATTAGCGACCACAATTGCTTATAACGGTATGGCAACTGTGAAGATGACATTGTGATATGGTGATGATAGGAGGTGAAAGGACGAACACAAATACAATCATGCCCGAGGCGGGACTCAAACGCGCGATTCTTCGGTCCGAGATCGCTACGGCACTACCGCCTTAACGATCTCAACCATTAGGACCAATTCTGCCTTTGAAGGGCTTGTACATCGGAAGTAATCGCTGTGCAGGGACACTGCACTTGCAATGACAGTTTCGGGCAGCGGAGCAGTTTGAATGAAGCCACGGGGCACCGCGCGGAAGGTGCGAGGACGAGGTCGCGCGCGTGAAGTCACCGCCAGGATACGCTGGCGGCCGCAAAAACTGCCATTTCGCGCTCGCCCGCCGCGCCTGCGCGTGGGTGCCCCGGCAGGGCAAGGCCGCCGGCGGACCCCACTGCCCCCTGCGTTGCGTTGCACTTCCTGCTCGCCTTTCTCTACGCAGTCGCGCGCGGCTTCGACGGTCCCGACCGAGTTAAGAGATAAAATATCTAGTAGAGAGAGTAGGGAGAGATAGAGATGGAGTATCTAGTAGAGAGAGTAGGGAGAGATAGAGATAGAGTATCTAGTAGAGAGGGTAGGGAGAGATAGAGATAGAGTATCTAGTAGAGAGGGTAGGGAGAGATAGAGATAGAGTATCTAGTAGAGAGGGTAGGGAGAGATAGAGATAGAGTATCTAGTAGAGAGGGTAGGGAGAGATAGAGATAGAGTATCTAGTAGAGAGGGTAGGGAGAGATAGAGATAGAGTATCTAGTAGAGAGAGTAGGGAGAGATAGAGTATCTAGTAGAGAGAGTAGGGAGAGATAGAGATAGAGTATCTAGTAGAGAGAGTAGGGAGAGATAGAGATAGAGTATCTAGTAGAGAGAGTAGGAAGAGATAGAGATAGAGTATCTAGTAGAGAGAGTAGGGAGAGATAGAGATAGAGCATCTAGTACAGAGAGTAGGGAGAGATAGAGATAGAGTATCTAGTAGAGAGAGTAGGGAGAGATAGAGATAGAGTATCTAGTAGAGAGAGTAGGGGGAGATAGAGATAGAGTATCTAGTAGAGAGAGTAGGGAGAGATAGAGTATCTAGTAGAGAGAGTAGGGAGAGATAGAGATAGAGTATCTAGTAGAGAGAGTAGGGAGAGATAGAGATAGAGTATCTAGTAGAGAGAGTAGGAAGAGATAGAGATAGAGTATCTAGTAGAGAGAGTAGGGAGAGATAGAGATAGAGTATCTAGTAGAGAGAGTAGGGAGAGATAGAGATAGAGTATCTAGTAGAGAGGGTAGGGAGAGATAGAGATAGAGTATCTAGTAGAGAGAGTAGGGAGAGATAGAGATAGAGTATCTAGTAGAGAGGGTAGGGAGAGATAGAGATAGAGTATCTAGTAGAGAGAGTAGGGAGAGATAGAGATAGAGTATCTAGTAGAGAGAGTAGGGAGAGATAGAGTATCTAGTAGAGAGAGTAGGGAGAGATAGAGTATCTAGTAGAGAGAGTAGGGAGAGATAGAGATAGAGTATCTAGTAGAGAGAGTAGGGAGAGATAGATATAGAGTATCTAGTAGAGAGAGTAGGAAGAGATAGAGATAGAGTATCTAGTAGAGAGAGTAGGGAGAGATAGAGATAGAGCATCTAGTACAGAGAGTAGGGAGAGATAGAGATAGAGTATCTAGTAGAGAGAGTAGGGAGAGATAGAGATAGAGTATCTAGTAGAGAGAGTAGGGGGAGATAGAGATAGAGTATCTAGTAGAGAGAGTAGGGAGAGATAGAGTATCTAGTAGAGAGAGTAGGGAGAGATAGAGATAGAGTATCTAGTAGAGAGAGTAGGAAGAGATAGAGATAGAGTATCTAGTAGAGAGAGTAGGGAGAGATAGAGATAGAGTATCTAGTAGAGAGAGTAGGGAGAGATAGAGATAGAGTATCTAGTAGAGAGGGTAGGGAGAGATAGAGATAGAGTATCTAGTAGAGAGGGTAGGGAGAGATAGAGATAGAGTATCTAGTAGAGAGGGTAGGGAGAGATAGAGATAGAGTATCTAGTAGAGAGGGTAGGGAGAGATAGAGTATCTAGTAGAGAGAGTAGGAAGAGATAGAGATAGAGTATCTAGTAGAGAGGGTAGGGAGAGATAGAGATAGAGTATCTAGTAGAGAGAGTAGGGAGCGATAGAGATAGAGTATCTAGTAGAGAGAGTAGGGAGAGATAGAGATAGAGTATCTAGTAGAGAGAGTAGGGAGAGATAGAGATAGAGTATCTAGTAGAGAGGGTAGGGAGAGATAGAGATAAGAGTATCTAGTAGAGAGAGTAGGGAGAGAGAGAGATAGAGTATCTAGTAGAGGGAGTAGGGAGAGATAGAGATAGAGTATCTAGATTATCTCTAACTCGTTGGTCGCGACTAAGGATGATCGATTCCTGGAAAAGAATCGATTCAGGAATCGACTATTGAAGCAAATCGAAAGAAAAGAATCCGTTCCCCCAAAGAATCGATTCAACGGAAGTATCGATAGCGGAGTCGAGCATTTAAAACAGATCTCCTGCCTGCATGATTTGTTTTCTCTACACAACAGGAAGGATGATTCAAACCCGAGTGTTTGTATTTAAATTATCTTAAAAACGGATTGGGAAACCTTTGTGAAAAATTTATTGTGCAATAAGCAACCCCAAAAACTGCAAGATCCACTCCCTGTACTCTAAATGAAACCTGAGAATATGCAAAGTTGATTTTTTGTCATCAAAATGTATTTCTTAAAATATTTTAAATACAATGAACTCACTATGCCTGTCAACCTTAAATTTTGTTAAATAATTTTTTCTCAATATACTCTGTAAAAAATTAGTATAATTAGAAGTACTAGAATAATTTCCCTACTACACAGAGGTAGCAGAATAAATTGTCTCTACTTCTCAGAAGTAGTGATATAAATCCAAGTTATTCATTTGATACTATTACATTTTGGAATCGATTCCATCCAGAGTCGGAAGCACGATTAAGGAATTTTCATTAACTCCTCTTAGAGCGAGATATACTCACACGTACCAAAATGGCGGATGGATACTAAAGTAATAGTTCCAGTGATTAACAATTCAATGAGAAAGTACTGAGGCTCGCATAAAAAATATAGAAGTTACATTGAAAAGGAAACAAAACATGTAAAAATAAAAAATATGACAATGTCCAAAAATGACCTAAAAATGGCAAAAAATGACACATGGATTTATATTTTTTCTAATGAGAAATATTACTTCAGATTTGGTACATTCAGTTTTCGTCATACTTTTCGAATGGATTAATCACAATATCGAGGATTCATACCCTCTGTGCAAAAAGGGAAGAGAGGAAGAATGATATTGTTGGAAACGAAACATTATAGAGAGCCAGCAGAATGTTTGACACCGCCAGTCGTCAATTTGAGTTATTACAAGGGGGGAAAGTGGTAATACCCTATTCCTATTACTTTGTAATGTATTGATTTAAAGGGCAATTTATTTTACACACAAATAAAACTAGGTTGTACGTGACATAAAACTTTCTATTCAGTAGCTGTGTCCAATGAATTGCGTAGTTATAAGCAAACAAGGCATTCCTTTCATTATTTAATTAACACATCGCCACTTTCAACTAAATTCTCATTGCAGCATTTTCAAATCATAACTACAGAACCACCATTTTAAAGTCATCTATAGTGTTCGCTGCGACTACAACACGCTAAGACTGCACAAAACGTACGTAAGTATACTCACTCAGATACAAACTGTTTTTGAAATATTATCTCTTGCCTTATTGGTAATAACTAGAGGATTCCAATTTCAAAGTATTCAATGCAATGAAACGATATGAAACATATATCTACCTTCGTTGCCAATCCCAATTTGAAGTTCGAAATTTGTGAAATACATTCCTAAAACTTTAAAAATGTAGACTAGTTTTTAAATCTTACACCTTACAATAAAAACGAGTTCAGACGCTAAATTTACAACGAACGCACTACTACAATTCAATTGCTTACAAACTATCTTTCCCCTTTCAAACAAAAAAGAACGTAGTTCTCAATCAGGCCACCCAGCGACGTGAAATCCATAGAACCTTCGTGAGCTTCCTGCACAGATAACAGCAATTTAATTGCCTCATACATCATCGTAGGACACACATCACACCATCTCGAGTAATTACTCAATTGGCCAAAACGTTAGTATCGATCCGAGAAACTCGGAGAGACATGAGTAAAGGCGTTCCATGACTAAGGGAAGTACTTATCTCCTTGGAACATTCACGACCCACTTGGAGCTCTACGAGCGACCTAAGATTTATTATAAGATTTAATATTTAGTCAATATTTAAATAATCAATGTAACCGAAATATCAAGTAATTAATTTTCATGCGCGTTAAACTTAGAGAAAATGTAATTTTTATTCATATATATGAATTTGCGTGAATATTAATATTTCTTATATTAGTGACGAACGTTCCAAATTATTTTTATTTAATATTATACAGCGAATTTGAGACGCCATTTTGTAAACAATGAGATTACATATCTTGCAAAAAAGAGTATATCTTATTTTGTTTCGTTATTAAGTTAATCCTGCGTTATTAAGCTATTCAAATGTAAATTTACTGTGAAAAACTGCTTTATGTCTTTTGTTAGATAAAATGCCACAGGCCATGCCAGACACAATTTGTGCAACACGATAGCTTAATCCTTCCGGGCATGCACATTATGCTATTAACCAAAGTCCGAAAGAGCCGACGAACCTCTAGTTCAACCCGTCTGGGATTGTCGCGTTTAGTGTTTCACAGAATATCTTTCACTTTCACATGTTTAACTCCTGTACACATGGTACAGACTACAGAACGGCAAAGGCATCGGCTTATGACTTCGATGTACGAACGTTGGGGGAGGGGGATTCCAGAAATTTCCTTTATGGGTATAATAACAACGTTGAGTTAACGGGGCCTGCTCGAATCGGATTCGTAGCCGGACTGCGATCTCGGACCGAAGGATTGCGGGTTGGAGTTCTGCCTCGGGCATGGTTTATTTGTGTTCGCCCCTTTCACCTCGTATCATCACCATATCGTGTCATCTTCACCGTTACTATAAATATTAGAAACAGTGGACACAGTAGAAATACATTGACTTAAATTACTATTTTGTTAGGAACTTAATGATATTTATTTTGGTGTTTTTCAAATGACTAGAAAATGCAACATACGAACAACGCAAGATTAAAGGTTGGAAATGTTGCTTTCATGATTTTTCCTAGGAAAAGCAGTTATATTTCAAATGGAGAAGGAAAAATGCTATCAGCATCACTATCAAACTATCTTCTGCCCCAATGCGAACTGGGGCGTCGTAGGGGAGAAAACTCCGGCCTAACCTACCCCGTCGTAAACACACTCGCGGGAGAGGGGTGGGAAAGCATTCTGATTCCAGCAAATATGCGAGACTAATGCTAGCGCAAAGAAGATTCACGGTGGAGTTTTATGGACACATCTTCAGGAGACAATTCACCATAGACCAGTAGCCTCAAAAGCAAAACAGAATCCGGCGGATTTCGCACGTGACAGTATCACCAGGGGGTGGAGGTGGGGGTGCTGTCATCATACACGCTCGTGTTTGCTTGGACGGTAAAACCGGAATGAGCGTACCGTCACGTACCTACAACGTACTAATGTGCGGCTCGAAAATCGGAGAGCGAGGCGCGGAGACGGGTTTTCAAAGGCGGCCTGCAGCGCCCGCCGCGGTGGCGTTCCGAAATTCCGGTCGGTCGCACGGGAGCCGGCCCCATACGCGCCGGAATGCCGGCGGGCGCCGACGGGCGCCGATAGCGTCGCCCGGCGACGTCGCGACGCGACGCGCCTCGCCCGCGAAGGAGATCGCGCCCGGGAAGCAGGCGGCCTTGGGCGGCGGGCGGCCCGGCCGATGTTTCGGGCTCGGGAGGGCGGAACGCGCACGGCCTCCTGCGGGATACGAAGAACGGTCAACTCGCAGCGAGCAGTTTTGCGGGTCGGTTTCTTAGTACTTATTTTATGTTACTCGTTTTTATTCTTCTCTCTCATACTCATTATTCCATTTTTTTAATTTTTTCCTGTGTTTATTTTTGTCACCATAATAGTACATACGAGTGGTCGACGTCGTTCACGAGTCTATCGATGACATCGAAGCAGTGGTGAACACGGAATAAAAATAATTGTGTGTGTGTGAGTGTGTGTGTGTGAGTGTATGTGTGAGTGTGTGAGGAGTGAATGTGAGTGAGTGAGCTAGTGTGAGTGAGTGAGCGAGTGTGAGTGAGTGAGCGAGTGTGAGTGAGTGAGCGAGTGTGAGTGAGTGAGCGAGTGTGAGTGAGTGAGCGAGTGTGAGTGAGTGAGTGTGAGTGAGTGAGTGTGAGTGAGTGAGTGTGAGTGAGTGAGTGTGAGTGAGTGAGTGTGAGCGAGTGTGAGTGAGTGTGAGTGAGCGAGTGAGCGAGTGTGAGTGAGCGAGTGAGTGAGTGTGAGTGAGCGAGCGAGTGACTGAGTGAGTGAGCGAGTGACTGAGCGAGTGTCTGAGTGACTGAGCAAGCGAGTGTCTGAGTGAGTGAGTGAGCGAGTGTCTGAGTGAGCGAGTGTCTGGGTGAGCGAGTGTCTGAGTGAGCGAGTGTCTGGGTGAGCGAGTGTCTGAGTAAGCGAGTGTCTGAGTGAGTGAGCGAGTGACGTGAGTGAGTGAGCGAGTGACGTGAGTGAGTGAGCGAGTGACGTGAGTGAGTGAGCGAGTGACGTGAGTGAGTGAGCGAGTGACGTGAGTGAGTGAGCGAGTGACGTGAGTGAGTGAGCGAGTGACGTGAGTGAGTGAGCGAGTGACGTGAGTGAGTGAGCGAGTGACGTGAGTGAGTGAGCGAGTGACGTGAGTGAGTGAGCGAGTGACGTGAGTGAGTGAGCGAGTGACGTGAGTGAGTGAGCGAGTGACGTGAGTGAGTGAGCGAGTGACGTGAGTGAGTGAGCGAGTGACGTGAGTGAGTGAGCGAGTGACGTGAGTGAGTGAGCGAGTGACGTGAGTGAGTGAGCGAGTGACGTGAGTGAGTGAGTGAGTGAGCGAGTGACGTGAGTGAGTGAGCGAGTGACGTGAGTGAGTGAGCGAGTGACGTGAGTGAGTGAGCGAGTGACGTGAGTGAGTGAGCGAGTGACGTGAGTGAGTGAGCGAGTGACGTGAGTGAGTGAGTGAGCGAGTGACGTGAGTGAGTGAGCGAGTGACGTGAGTGAGTGAGTGAGCGAGTGACGTGAGTGAGTGAGCGAGTGACGTGAGTGAGTGAGCGAGTGACGTGAGTGAGTGAGCGAGTGACGTGAGTGAGTGAGCGAGTGACGTGAGTGAGTGAGCGAGTGACGTGAGTGAGTGAGCGAGTGACGTGAGTGAGCGACGTGAGTGAGTGAGCGAGTGACGTGAGTGAGTGAGCGAGTGAGTGAGCGACGTGAGTGAGGGAGCGAGTGACGTGAGTGAGTGAGCGAGTGACGTGAGTGAGTGAGCGAGTGACGTGAGTGAGTGAGCGAGTGACGTGAGTGAGTGAGCGAGAGACGTGAGTGAGCGAGTGACGTGAGTGAGCGAGTGACGTGAGTGAGCGAGTGACGTGAGTGAGCGAGTGACGTGAGTGAGTGAGCGAGTGACGTGAGTGAGTGAGTGAGCGAGTGACGTGAGTGAGTGAGCGAGTGACGTGAGTGAGTGAGCGAGTGACGTGAGTGAGTGAGCGAGTGACGTGAGTGAGTGGGCGAGTGACGTGAGTGAGTGAGCGAGTGACGTGAGTGAGCGAGTGACGTGAGTGAGCGAGTGACGTGAGTGAGTGAGCGAGTGACGTGAGTGAGCGAGCGAGTGACGTGAGTGAGCGAGTGACGTGAGTGAGCGAGCGACGTGAGTGAGTGAGCGACGTGAGTGAGTGAGTGACGTGAGTGAGCGAGTGACGTGAGTGAGGGAGCGAGTGACGTAAGTGAGCGAGTGACGTGAGTGAGCGAGTGACGCGAGTGAGCGAGTGACGTGAGTGAGGGAGCGAGTGACGTGAGTGAGCGAGTGACGTGAGTCAGAGAGCGAGTGACATGAGTGAGTGAGCGAGTGACGTGAGTGAGTGAGCGAATGACTGAGTGAGTGAGCGAATGACTGAGTGAGCGAGTGACGTGAGTGAGTAAGCGAGTGACGTGAGCGAGTGACGTGAGTGAGTGAGTGAGTGACGTGAGTGAGCGAGTGACTGAGTGAGCGAGTGACGTGAGTGAGTGAGCGAGTGAATGACTGAGTGTGTGTGTGTGTGTGTGTGTGTATGATTTTGGCCCGGCTTACACCGATTCGTACTTCCAATATTCATTCACCCACTGAAACATGAGAGAGCTTGTGCACTCTCGAACGTTAGAGCACTAACGATCTTCTACGCATGCGCAGTTTAAGTTTCGCATCACTTTAGTGCATCTGCGCATGCGCAGAAGATCAATAGTGTCTGACCTGCACAAACTTCCTATCCATTCCCGACTATGTTACGGCACACCAACGTGTCTACTAAGCAACCCTACCAACAACCGTTCTCGCCTCAAATCATCTCGCATATCTCCGCTCCGACTGTGCATTGCTGGCGCGGCGCGGTGGGTCCTGCCAGGAAGGAGATTTCGTTCGGGAAGAAGGTGGCCTTGAGCGTGGAACTCGTGCGCCGGTGCAACACACTCAAGGGACCGAAACACGGCCACCTGTGCGATCCATATGCCAAAAAAGCACGCAGCAAGCCATTTGAAACGAGACAGGTGCACGGCCGGCCGCAGAAGAACTATGAGATACGGGTAAAAGCTATACAGGGAGTTTTTGAACGGAACAGAGTTCAGTATTCTACTGCAATTTCGATCTTCTGCGCAGGTCTAGAAACACGTCCTCCAACATTAAAGCAAATATTTAACTTGGTAAATACATTCAGATCAAGAAAAATACGAGGAGGATATTCCTCCTTCCCTTCCTCTGAGGAAAGCACACTCCTGATCTCTGACCATTTACGTTACTCGACCCCTTTTAAAATGATTATTGCTTCAACGACACCTGAAGGACATTATTCTTTATAATGTACCACACGTAATAATAACAGCATTGCATTTAAATGCTCTCAAGAACAATTAATTATCACTTTAATTTAATATATTTTGAAATCAATGAATTTCGATTATATATAATCAATTGCTGTTCGTATTCTGCTGTAGACCCCATTGTGCCCGTCCAAATTCTATCGACCCCGTTAGGAACCCCTGCTCTAACCTAATACTGACGGAATACGTTCGTCCTGGACACTTTTTTCAGTTTCTCAACGTCTCCCTTCGAAATCAATGGACGTTTCACGAAGCCAATCACCAGCGTCAGTACGACTGCACCCGGCCACGTGTCGCCTTGCGGTGGCGGCGAGGCGGCGCTATCTCAGCATCGGCATCCGGACGCCCAGCGTCACCCGCTCTCCGGCGCGGCGCCCGCTGCAGCCGTCACTCGGACGAGAGGAGACGGCGGCGGCGGCGGCGCCGACCACCCGGCGCCGCGACGCCGGCTGTGACTGGGCCTGGCGCCGGCGAGGCGTCCCACCCCCACCTCCCGCGCCACGAGGTGGCCCTTCTGGGAAGAGTGACCGATTCACACTGCGCTCTCTACAAGGCTGATGAACCACCGACCGGTTTGTCTGACTGGTGTAGAGCTCCGCTGGGAGGAGATACCTGGAGAGGACATCGGCGTGAAGGTCGGCGCCGGATCTCATGTTCCAGCGCGGGAGAAACATACACTACATTTAAGGGAATTAACACCATCGCGGTTGGCATGCTCAGAAACAAATTCTATAATTTAATCAATCGTTATTTGAAGACGTTTGGTATCATGGTTTCCCGAGTAAAAGGCTGGTCTTCGTGAAAACTCTTTCTTCAGCTTCCGGGAGCCCAATTCATGTATTTTGTGCTGGTGTGTTGAGATCAAAATGTACGACAAACACGGGTCTCCGTTTTGTTCAAAATTTATTACGCAATGTCAGGGTACCTATCGCATCTTCACCTCACCTTGCACATTTTAAAATTTCTTATACGAGTCCTATTATCGTGAGACAAATACATGCCAAGACTGACATTTTTTTAAAAAAAATATGTACCTTCACGAAATATTTCTCTGTACACATATCAGGATACAAACACTATAATTCTTCATTGGCCTACTTCTAAAATGCTTCATATCTAAACTATTACATGTACTCCAAAATTATACGCAACAGAAATTCATTTGAATCATTTACGGAGAATTCAACGACGAAACCGATCTCTAAAACATGTTGCAAAGCAAGTTTATCGCTCGATATCTCCCTAAATAATTTCTGGCTGATTCGGAACTTTACATGATGAAATGAATCACAGCAAAAAATCGAAGGAAATATCTGCGAGAACGCATTGAAGTACGTTTAAGTGGTAAGTCTCACGAACACCCTGCCCTCTCTTGTAAGCACTTCGACGCGCCGTACTCTTCGAGGCGCCGCCGTAAGCGGTGGCGTGATTCGTGCATTGCGTCGCCGTCGAGGAATTTCGGTAGCTATGTGAAGAGGAGATCTCGACCCCACTTGTGCGAAGTGTCACCACTTCAGCAGCGGCTTAAGATTCTCGAAAGCAATTCGTTCAACCAAATGATACTCATTGAGGGCTGCCTGGCTTCGGACTGTACACCGCACATGTTCGGATGCTAGCAAAAACCGTTCTTGGAATTTCGGAATAAAAAATAGCACGATACCCTAAAATACGAAAGGTAGCATGAACTAAAATTAAATAATCGGAACTCAGCATGTGAGGGTGAGTGAAAACAAATTAGTAATTAATGTGGCAGACAATTGTCGACATAAACACACTCTGTATACCCTTCCAAATTCAATGCAGTTCCAGAACTTACTATTTGGAAATAAAAAATTCCAATTAAAAATGTTCAAAAATACCAAATTGAGCCAATAAGTTGAAATTAGCAACATTTGTGCGTATATATGTACAAACGTATGTTTGTGTGTCCTCGCAAATATGGACACAACAGAATATAGCGCATACTGATAATGCACACCTTCATAAACTGATAAGGTGAAATGTAGGTCATGAGAAACACCTGCCAAAGAAGCAGGGATAACAAACATTGCATAACAAACATGCCAGGAAGACAGGTTAGATATATCATGGGATATGCGATATACTGCGTCATAGAAATATGAGAAAATCGTCACATCCGTAGCTAAATTGTTTTAATCATTGTATAGATAATTAATTAACTGGAAGTTTTGATGCTGATTCAAAATGAAGTTGTACTCCTGTTACACGTTCAAACAGATAAATAATAATATTCTAAAACTGCTGAATGTTATTGTTCACAATAAATACTCGTAGTTGAATGTAGTAGTTTACTAGTTTTAATACTATTTTTTCCTCAGACAAATTCCTACTTATTCACCCAGAAACGGGACCTTCTTCACATAACATGTGAATAGGAGGCGAAACAGAAATTGGAAATAGCAGAGAGAGAGAAAAGAAAAGAGAATGAGTTTGAGTGGGAAATTAGAGAGAGACGAGAGGAGGCAGGCGAAACAGAGGAAAGGGAAAAAGAGAGGGCTGGAGAGAGAGGGAGAGGGGAACGAGAGGGAGGGGGAGGAATGTGAAGGGTAGGGGAGGGAGGGTAAGGAGGTAGAGGAGATAGGGAGGGGAAGGGATGGAGAAATATGAGAGAGAGGGAGAGAGAGAGAGAGAGAACAGTGAGAACGAAAAGGAAATGGAAGAGGGAGGAAGGGAGAGGATTGGGAGACAGAGGGAGAGAGAGGAGAAAAAGACATCCGGGAAAAGGGTGAGGGGAGAAAAGAGATGAGAGGAAGAAGAGAGGAAGGGGAAAAGAGGAAACAGGAAATATAGAGAAAGAGAGGAAGGGAGATTAACCCTCATTACAAGACATTAATAACGCACATATTGTGTACGAGACAAGAATATCTGTACAAGAATCTGCACACACACACACACACACACGCGCGCGCAAAAAAAAAAAAAAAAAAAAAAAAAAAAAAAAAAAAAAAACAGCAGCAAGCGAAGGGAGGTTTCATCAGGCGCTGAGCTAAATTGTTTGGCAGGCGCTTCCGCCGCGTGGCTCGGCTCCAACCGAAGCGACCCCGGCGGAGTAAGCCGCGGCTCGTGAGGTCAACGAGGGGGCAGTGAGCAACCGGCCTCACTAAAATGTGGGTCAGCCTTTTACGCTGATAGCAGACGACCCTGTGATAAGGCTTCATAAAAATTGCGGATTGTTCGAATCGTTAACGATCGTAAACATGAAAATAATTAGCACACACGCGAGTTGTAGTTTCATTGCAATTACTTTAAACTGGTTGCAGCCCGATATGGCTACATTTGAACGGAGAGCCTAAAATTTCGCCTTTGGAGATAAAATAATCTAACGAAAACATCTAGGTAATTGTTTAGACCGGGATCATGCAACACGGAATTGAAATTTTCCCCTACATTTATTTACAACTCGATTGATTTAATGTCTTTTGAGTATTTTGATGGATACGTGATGTTATTTTAGTAACAAGAAACGTCCCTACAGTTTTGTACATTGCTTTTGGGAACAAACTAAATCTAAAGATTTCATACCACAAATACGCAACATGAGTGATTTTGTAATCCTGAAGTACTACGGTAATGCACAATTTGAACAATGTTCAAAATTCAAAATATTTGTGTCAGTTTTCAAGAATTAAGAATTCCGAATTAAACAGGAATTACGAATTCCAATAAAAACAATTGGTAAGCGAAAACTTATTTTTAAAATCATTAATTTCAAACAGAAAAGAATAGAATGTATTGTTCGGTAAAAATATGTATGCACGTTTTTAGCGTTATGTTATGAGATTTTCAAAGTAGTAACGTAGTACTTCGAGATCTCTTTAAGTTCTTTGTCTTTTTTTAATTATTCCTGTTCAGTCTTCAAGATTTTCAAGGATTGGAACCATAGACTATCAGACTATTTGTTATGCAATACACTGCACCGATCATTTTTTTTTTTTTTTTTCCTCATCATTATCATCTTTCTTTGTGGCGCAGGCAAGTTGCAATCTCAAGCCTCATTCCATCGCTTTTTCAGGTTTCTCTTTCCTCCTAGCCTTTACTTTAAAGCTTGCACTGGAGGTTTATGAAGCGGCGTTTTTTCATATATTCCATTTATTTCCCACCGAACACTTGTCATTTGCTGTTCACGTTCCTCCTAATTCCCGTCGTAAATCTTCACTTCTTATTCGGATCTCTTAAAATACAGTCATTAAGTCCAATCAGATATTACATTTCCGCTAAGTCAATAACTGAATTCTTTTAAATACCTATTGTTTTCAAATACGTCTTTTAAATTTTCTTCTAAACTCTTTGATTGTTTGATCTATGTTAAAAACATATTTTCGTAATATATCGACTTTCATCAGAGGACTGAAAAGCCCTTCTCAAAGGGTGACTACTGTTCCGGTTTTTACCGCCGACTTACAAGAACACTCGAAACAAATGAGTTTCAAAGGCAAGTATCAAAAGATGGCGCTGGAGTGTTACTACTTAAAATAAAAGGCATTTCTTAACTGTACGATCATTTTTTTCATATGAAGGCGGTATTACGAACAGTATTGAAAGAACCATATTACAAATAACGGCCTAATGACGTTAATAGCAATTGTTTCTTGTCCGTCAAATCAACAAAGTCGGCTCCATCAGAGACACGATCTCCTCGCAAGCATTCACATGTTCGGGTGGCCTTGCACAGTTGCGTTAATGGAGGGTGCGGAGTGGCCTCTGCGGTCAGGAGGCAGATAAGAGCGATTGAGGCGAAGCTGGCGGCCGTTACACGAAGCCAGCTCAGGCGCCGCGGCACGCCGCACTGACTCACCCACAATGTGGATGGAGACGGCAACGCTTAATACATTTTTGGTATACAATTCAAAAAATTAGAAATATGTAAATTAATTAATAAAATAAAGGAACTGAAACACGTAACAAAGTTCTCCTAACATTATTTTTCACTTATTTAAGGTAGCTTCTCAACTACTAAGGTCATATAGCGACCACTGCAAATAACATTAGCGGTAACGGTATACCGACACACAAACATTCATGCCCAGGGCGGCATTCGAACCAGTGACCATTCAGACAGGAGGCAGCGAAGGCTCTTCAGCCTTAGAGCGACCTCGGCTATTCAGACCAGCTCCCTTCAACATTGAATTTACACAATTCGAACCAAATGGACTACCAAAACTGTTCACACATTCTTCTATTATGAAATCTTTTGAATAAAACAGCAGAAACAGAGATTTAAATTTTGTAAGTACCTCCTTTAAAGTTTTCGTGTAGTTTACTTTGTTTCTTTGTTTTTCCTTTTAGTACACACAGACACAAAAATGTGGGCCGTCTTGCTTTTGCTCACATATCCTCCAGACGTTTAATTTTCGGAGATTCATTGTATCTCTGAAAGATTTTACCCTCCAAATTTTGAAGCAAGAACGAAATCATTGGAATGTTGCTCTAACATTGCACTGTGTGCACAACAAAGTGTTCATAAAGCTCTTGTTGTACACTGCGAAATGTTTCATGACAATATTAATCTGATAATTTACTGAAATATAATGATAATATAAAGAAATCAAAGACGTCACAAACCCAATCAATAAATGTGGCTTTTGTGGGTTTGGTGGTATAACGGTTAGCGTATCAAGCTGTTGTATCCAAGTATGAGGGTGCAAATCCAATCGAAGCTGCGAATTTTTAAGGGCGAAACAATCCTTCGTACACCTTTCTTCGGATGGGAAGTACAGCTGGCTGTCCCATGTAGTAGATTTACTGCGTGTAAAAATATCCTGTGTTTGTGTGAGTGTGTGCGCGCGCGCGCAGTAAGCCTAAAAGAAGCGTCTGAGCAAAGTTCAAATCGCCCGTTTCGTCGCCAGAGTGATACATTCTCTGTCCGCTAGGTGGTGAAAGGAACGTAGCGAAATTTAGATGGTCAGACAAAGAGTGGGCCTGATGGCTCGAATCTTGCCACGTAAAATAAGCCATAAACAAATATATTAACCTCCGCATGCTCAAATCAATAAGACTTCGGTAAATGCGCAGAAAACAGCGCAATAAATGTGAATCACGCAAATGCATTGCACTGTCGACAAAACCGTCTATGTCATCACCAGACTGCATCATGCTTTGAAATGAACCAGAGCAAAATATATGCCGCGAACTTTCTCCCACAGCTTAACGGCCGTTCCCTGGGCATTAAGCTTCATCACTATGCACCGCAATGACTGTGCAGATGAAGCTAACCTGTAACCAGAAACCCTGTCATTTGTCGCAACTCTCCTTCGCGATAAATAACCATTACTTCATGAAGAACACTTCTACGAAGTAGTAAAACGAACTGATGACCAACTTTAATACACATTGAGGTCATTAGATCTTACCAATGAGAATTCAACATTTGCTCCCATCTGCAAATCGACGATCTGAAACAGTTGGAACGCTTCTCAAAATTCAGTTTGGAAAAAATAATATTATTTGTTTTCTTTCCGTTATGACATTATTTCAATTTTTGATTGTTTGTTTGCGAATTTAATATTTTTCGTAATCAAATTTGTAGTGAAGGACTCATACTTTACATATAGAACATTTTACAAATTAAACTCATTAATCGGTATTGAATATTGAATTATTTTTAATAAAAACAATTTACTTATTCCTTGAAAACTAGAAATCTGACGTTGAATTTGCAAATAAGAAAAAAAAGAAAAAAAAAAGAAATTTGGAAGCAAAGAGCATAGGTATCATAAATACACTTACTCTGAGGATAAAACCCGTATTAGCAGTAATTGTCGCCGAAGCACTAGTATGCATAACCCAAAAAGCTTTTAAAGGAGCCGAGACTCACGCGAGATGTCGCGGTTATTTAACACCACTGCTGCTCTGGACATTCATTTGCATCACCCAACACAAATTGAATAATGGGTACATGATACGTTCCGAGAACCTATAAAGGTCCTTCTGAACTTTTTATGTTGCTCTTCCGTGAACTGAAGCAACGAGTTGCCATAACGGTTGATTTAATCAACTTCTGCAAGGAATATCGCTTCTTTGAAGTAGCAAGTCAAATTACTAGCTTAATTTGAGAATTGGGCCCGAGCAAAAAAAAAAAATTCGCATTCTGTTTGGTAAGAAAAAGGATATCACGGCAATTCGACGAGAGAGGTTTTTAGTAGACAAGTGAGGCAACTGACGAGTGACTATTATGTTTTTCCTTGTCCTTATCACGGGTCATGAAATTAATATTTCCATAAAAACAGCAAATTTTAGTTTTTTGTAGAAAACAAAATTTTTAATCATAATTTGACAGTTTACAATTCGTCCAAACTGGCAATAAGGAAAATAATGTTTGAAACTCCTAAGCATAAATATAATTACTTTGAAATTATCGTGGGTAATGCCTTCAACAAGAAACTTCTCCATTTCGAAAATATTCAGATGAGAATCTAGTTCTTAAAGAGAATCGTGAATACGAAATCTAAAAGTAAGTCATATGAATGTATGCTGCAATTTAATTTTAAATACTGTTCTTGAATTTAGGACTAAGCTACTGACAGTTTCATGAGGTATTGCCGCGTTGTTATAATAATAAGTTATACTATAATCAAATTAAATATAATTGAAAAAAATACTTTTTTAGACTTTTGCTCTTGTTCTGTTCAACAAATATTTACAGTTGCATTAAAGGTCACGAGCGTCATATCAGCAATGTGAAGATACAACGCCGCGTAACCAGAGAAAGTATTCTGAAGCGCCTATTTAAATACATCCTGAATTATCTGTGTTCAGAATAAAGTCCGTGTTAATTTTACATTATCTCTAACGTAATTTGTACACATACATCACAGTTATTCAAACATCCGCCTCGGATTAGGCAGAACTGAAGGTATAACATCCAGAAAGTGCAAATAGCAAAAACCTTTATTCAATTTGACAGAAAATATAAAAGAAAATTCTTCCCTTTCAGTTACATCGAGTTCTGATGCAATATAAGATTTTGTGAAAATTACAACAGGATTTCAAATGGCAGCGTGAATGAGTATTATATGGTGCGCGAACTCTAAAAATTTCTCAACTTACGAAAAAATGATGCGCGAATAATACACGACACGCCCCCGCGAGCGCGCGTGAGTAAAATCATTTTTAAGCATGAAACATCACAAGATTAAATACGTGAGTTCGAAAATTAGGCCACGATCAAATACGTAATGAAAATTCGAGAAATAGCTAATGAAATTATATTATAATATAAATAGTTACAAAGTCACTGCAGGAACGTATTTTTCAAACCGGAAATACTTGTAGAAAACAGAATGTTTGCAACGAATTAAAGTAAAAGTTTTTAATGAATATAATGACGTCAAACTGCTCCAATTTATTTGTGTTATCGTGTCTAAACGTACAGTCTGCGCGAGAAATCTGTGCTCTCGACGACATCGCGCATGCGCACCAGTCTTCTTCGCATACTATCGCTGATCAGAAAGCATCGGATAAACCAATGCCAGCTAGTGATTGTTTCTGCCCAGAAATTTGCTGTTTCAGCGCTAAGGACTTGTTTTATTGGTATTGTTGCACGCTTTCTTACTAGGAATTACATGATTTATTATATTTATTTCTTATATTATTACATGACTTGTTTTTATCTACCTGACGAAAAGCTAGGTAGTCGATGTTTTTGAGAAGGCATTCACAGTATCCGTTTTCCTCTGTTACGTCGGTCGAGTGCATAGATTCCTCGCGCGAAAACTTACGTGAAAGATTCAGAGCCGCCTTCACTACTGCCCTCACGGAGTAACGTGTTCACCCGCTTCGACGGGTGATTTCTCTGGGCCACCGCATCCCACTGGAGTCAACAAGCTGACCTCGTTGGGTTACACAGAGTCAACACGGCGCCAGGCAACGCGAGTTTGTATAAATCTAAAGTTCGCTTTATCAGCAGATCGGCTGGGCTCGAACAATACCCGGGTGGCACACCCTCAACGGCAGCCAGCGTGGCGTCTGGCTGTTTCCCCCATCCCAAAAACGTTTCCTTTTCTGATCCAGTGCCAGCGCGCCAGCTTAATACAGGGTCAAAGTTTGGCGGAGGGGAACGAAAATTCGTTATATACAATACATATGAAGTGAAAGCATTGTTTCAAATTTCGTACATTATTATTATTATTATTATTATTATTATTATTATTATTATTATTATTATTATTATTATTATTATTATTATTATTATTATTGCACATTATAGAGGAGTGCGAAACACACACACACATTACAAATTGATTCACAAATCTAAAACAAGTACAGTATTCGTGATGTGTAGTTGCAAATAAGCGATTTTGAAAAAGAGCCCGTTTGAATGTTTTTTAGGCCACCCGCTAAACCCGTAACACCTTTTCGATGTTCTCTGCTCTGTGGAAGTTTTGACAGCTCGGTTTTCAGGGATGTTTCCATTCCACAACGACAACGCTATTCATTAGAATGTGCCTGTGCATCTGGGAACAAAAGGCGAAAGCATGTATTACAGCTTTTGCTTGTGTACGTAACGCTATACTAGCAACAAACGATTTCCCCTGAATGAACTTCGTCAAATTCCTCAAAAATAATACAACTGTCTCCAACTGTCGGTAGCCCGTAAATGGTATGAGGAAAATGAAACAAAAATATAAATATAACGAACGATATAAAAATATAACCAGTACTTGGCAAAAAAAAAAAAAAAAAAAAAAAAAAAAAAAAAAAAAAAAAAAAAAAAAAAAAAAAAAAAAAAGAGCTGTTACAGAGGTCAGACTCGATTTTATTTCCTCACCACTTCATGGCTACCTCTGAAAATGCCGAGTTATTTAGCCTTGACCTTTATCCATAAAAAAACATGTTTCCATCGAACCTCAAAATAATTCTCGGGGTTGGCGGCAACATCAGATAGAAAGAGGTTAAACGTGGACGTTGCACAATCATGTCACAAACCGCTAGGAATCTGCTCACTGGCAACATGACAATAACAACGGCAATTCCAGGAGGAATTTACAGCTGTTGCTTACACAAATCAATTTCAAATTTTACGACCAGCGAGTGAATGAGTATTACGAGATGGATTTACGAGGGTAAAGATCAACTACGTTCATATCGCAGGCATGCTACGAAATAGCTTTTTAACTTTTCCCTCACATCAGGTCGTATGTCGCTCAGAATATTTCACAACGATGTTAAACATAATCGATAAACTAAAATCTCAATAACGATTTCAAGTGCAAAGATATTATTTATGTATTTTGACTAATTGTGCAATGTGATTGAGATTTAAGTTGGCTAACCAGTTCTTTTATGCACATACTTGGACAAATTGTCCCTTATATCAACAAATGTATAAATAAAAATAAATAAATAAAATCAATAAAATTATGAGTTTGAGACACAAGGCGACTCAAACTACATTCACAACAACTCTTTTTTTTTAATTGTATGTAATGCACGCCTACAATAGTAGAAATTGTACACAACGTTTGGGAGAGTACTATTTGTTTAAACGAACACTGTGCTGTTATTATAATATGGATGAAAAACACTATAATATTCGTGGATTGTAAAAGTTACGAATCTATTAGTATTATTTTTGGTTCCTTCTTTAGTGATATGGGTAAGAAAAGGTATCAACACATAATGTTCTGTCTTTCTAAACACTTTTCACTTTCCTATAAATTGAACGGTTAATTGCACATCAGTCAGTATATTTTTATTAGCTTCATTTAAGAAAAGCTACCACCATAAAATGATACTTACGTTTATTCGTCGTTTGTTAAATGCTCTTTAGTCTTACAGTTAAGACTGAGAATGACATTACAGACTTACTGTAGATAATATATGTGTTGCGCAACGTACAGAGATGACGCTTAATCACAAAATTTCTTTACTGAACAATTTATTCTTCTACATATTTATGCTGAGGAAACAACGTTTTATGAGCCAATAAAACGTCACATAGCCTGATATGGGAAACGCTGTGTAAGTAATGGTGCGACAATTACAAACCCCTGGGTTTTCAAGGCAGATTCAGTCACTAGGCAATATTACTACGATTCAATTTTAAGCAATTTAAGCGGGGAATGTGGTAGATAAATATAGTAAGTAGGGTTGGATGGTCTGTGGTGGCAAACTCGAAAATTCCCAACAACACAACCTATGTCAAGGGGTATGAAGTAGCTTTCATAGGCCGGATAAGTTTTGTAGTCAAAGCTACATGAAAAGCAAGAAAAAGAAAAAAAAGGAAAGAATGGAGGGGGAAAAAAAGACCAGTGGCCAGAATGTCCTCCTGAGAATTCGTGAACCCGCGAAACACGAATGCAGGACGATTTGCCTACCTATCAGGGGCGCGCTCTCGCAAGTGTCACTTGTGTAATTTGTTCACGAGATTTTCCACCACATGCTCTACAAATTTGCACTGCACCAATATTGTTCATTCTGAATCAGTTTGTACTTCGGTATTATTTATGGATATTTTCAAATATCAGTAATTGGTACATTTTATAATGACAAATCCGATCTTGATTCCCCAAATGCAAGTTATGCAATTATATAACTGTTATTAAATAAATTATACGAAGAAGAGAACACTAAAGAACAAAGCAAGATTCGACCTTATTATAAAAAGTGAGAAAGTAATGGTAACACCTACCGTCACTTGACTTGAAACATGGATGGCAGTTTCACTATAACTCTTCTCACGTCTCCGAAATGCACTTTATACAGGCATCGCCGTAAAGAAGACGCCAGTCCGTAGCCCAACATGAATTGAATTGAATTGAATTGATGCTTAATTTTATGTGGCGAGATTCAGACCTTGAGGCCACGCAAATTTCGCTACAGTCCTTTCAATCATTAGCAGAGATAGGAAGTATTTCTTAGGCGAGAAACAGGCGATTTGAATTTGGCTCGGAGGCTTCATTTAGGCTTGAGGATATTTTACATGTAGTAAATCTACCAACATGGGAGAGCCGACTTGACTTCCCATCCGGAGGAAGGCGTACGAAGGATTTTCTCGCCCATAAAAATCCACGGCCTCGATCGGGTTGGAACCCGTGAACTTGGGTAGAACAGTCCGATACGTTAGCCGTTACACCATCGCCGCCGCAAACATCCCTGTGGCCGAACGGCAGATCCGCATCGAATCGGAATACACGTCTTCCCGCCAGCGGCGCGTGGAGAGAGATACGCCAGACAGAGAGCAGACACGCAGACCGATGCGAGAGGCCTATCTCCGCGCGAGGCCACGCGGACCCTTTCGCGGGCGTCAGCCCCCGGCCGGACCGCGCGTGACGGACAGGCGGCGATACGCAGGCGCTATTTCGGCACACGAGCGAGACGGGGCGGGAAGGAAAGGAAGCAGGAGAATACAGTTGGAATGAGGAAGGAAGAGGACGATGCTATGGAGGAGGAGATAATGCGAAAAAGATACGGAAATCAGTATGAAAGAAGAGGGAAGATGGTGAATGATATGTAATAAGAGGAAGGAAGTAGAAAACGGATGTTGTGGAGGTGCCAGGAAGAGAGACAATGAAATGTGGGTTGAGAAAATAGAGAAACGGAAGAAAGTTTACGGGGGGGGGGTATCGGAATGGCAGAACAGAAGAATGACGAGACAGCAGAATGGCGAGGCAGCGGACCGGCAGGACAGTGGAACGACAGGGCAGCGGACCACCGACAGGACAGCGGATCGGTAGGAAAGCGGACCGGCAGGACAGTGGACCGACAGGGCAGCAGACCACCGACAGGACAGCGGACCACCGACAGGACAGCGGACCGGCAGGACAGCGGACCGGCAGGACAGTGGACCGACAGGGCAGCGGACCACCGACAGGACAGCGGACCGGCAGGAAAGCGGACCGGCAGGAAAGCGGACCGGCAGGACAGTGGACCGACAGGGCAGCAGACCACCGACAGGACAGCGGACCACCGACAGGACAGCGGACCACCGACAGGACAGCGGACCACCGACAGGACAGCGGACCACCGACAGGACAGCGGACCACCGACAGGACAGCGGACCACCGACAGGACAGCGGACCGGCAGGAAAGCGGACCGGCAGGACAGTGGACCGACAGGGCAGCGGACCACCGACAGGACAGCGGACCACCGACAGGACAGCGGACCGGCAGGACAGTGGACCGACAGGGCAGCGGACCACGGACAGGACAGCGGACCACCGACAGGACAGCGGACCGGCAGGAAAGCGGACCGGCAGGACAGTGGACCGACAGGGCAGCGGACCACCGACAGGACAGCGGACCACCGACAGGACAGCGGACCGGCAGGAAAGCGGACCAGCAGGAAAGCGAACCGGCAGGACAGTGGACCGACAGGGCAGCGGACCACCGACAGGACAGCGGACCGGCAGGAAAGCGGACCGGATGGACACAAGATGGGTATCAATAAGAGACAGGGATAAAGCGGAAGCAGACAGCGGGCAAACCGCCGAGTGGGGCGGGCCGGCGAATTGAAACAGCAGTATCGATGTTTCCGAGGCGGAAAGCCCGCGCCCGCCGGCAACACACGCGGCGACCGGAGCCTCAGAGAGCGCGAAGCGACGGACAGCCCGCGCGTATATCGCGCCGCCACTGACGGGTGGGGCGGAGTGAGGCGGGGCGGGGCGGGGTGGGGCGGGGCGGGGCGGGGCGGAGCGGGGCGGGGCGGAGTGGGGCGGAATGGGGCGGAGTGGGGGACGGGGCGGGACGGGACGGGGCGGGGCGGGGCGGAGCGGGGCGAAGCGGGGCGGAGCGGGGCGGAGCGGGGCGGAGCGGGGCGGAGCGGAGCGGGGCGGAGCGGGGCGGGGCGGAGCGGGGCGGAACGGGGCGGAACGGGGCGGAGCGGGGCGGGGCGGAGCGGGGTGGAGCGGGGCGGAGCGGGGCGGAGCGGGGCGGAGCGGGGCGGAGCGGGGCGGAGCGGGGCGGAGCGGTGCGGTGCGGGGCGGGGCGGGGCGGGGCGGGGCGGGGCGGGGCGGGGCGGGGCGGGGCGGGGGAAAGGCGGACGCCGCCGAGCGTAAACTGCGCCCGAACGAGCGGTGAGGCGAAACAGCGGCGTCGAGTTTGAGCCATGTGGCTCGGCCGCGAGTGGTGCGCCTGACCCAGAGCGCGAGACGCGGCTGAGGCGGTCGCGCGCGTAAGGGTGTTTACTCGCGAGCCGGCGGAGAAGAGGAGCTCGTATGTTTCGGGAACAATACGCCTCGCCGCGGTGGGCAATATATCAGTAATTTACGTAGTGCGAAGTCCGGTTAGTTGGTTGGTCGTTAGTTTGGCGCACTTGGAATTGTTTCGATCCATTCCTCTCATACTTAAAATGTCAAAGAAAGTTAGAAGAAAGATGACATTTTGAGACCGGTTGCAGTGACAATAAAACATTAAAGAAGAAATAAAAATTAAAAGGAAAACAAAACAAATTGACGACATAAATTAGGATTTAAAAAGCAATTAACAGTCAACGAAGCAATTAATTATGTAATTTACAATTAAAAGAGCAATTAACAATTAAATAAACTATTTTTTATACGTTTTAGTTGTATTTTTAAATAGATGATAAAAGAGTTCACATTGAACAAGAGTTTATATTTTTTTTGCTCCTAGCAATTTTATAAAAAAACCTTCTGTCGCACAAATCGCTTTTGCAGGATGGCTACCAACAATGCCGTACAGGACCACAAAGAAGTAGAGTAATATTGTATGCACAGCCAAACAGAAATGTACCCACTTGGATTTTAAACTCGTGTATTTTTTGTACACACCAGGAAAGATAAATGACATAATGAGTTCAAATACTCGTAAATTACTATAGAGAAATGTGGAAAGACCACTAGGTAAGGTAAGAATCTAAAGGAATCCTGTTGTCACCCCGTTATATCCACTACACATTTCTCATAGAATTGCCTATATTTCAACCCTAGTATTGACAGCGTGTAGTCTGCAACCCCGAAGTATACAGTAAAGAGAAGGGCACTGCCCGGTAGCTCACATTCCATCTCCAGGATGGAAACGCAGACTCATCTCCGGCTGCACGACCCATTTCCTTTGAGGACGGCCGTTACTGCACGACCACCTATCATGTGGTCTACGGCGCAGATCATGGTTCAAACTCGCCATTCCAGCTATATGCCGCATTTCTGTCCGAACAGAATGGAACGGCGCTATAAGAATATGTAACGGGCCACAAAACTACCTCAAATTCGAAGTGCTAAGAATAATAAAACTTCGGAATGCACTACATACCGAAACTTTCCCTCCTATTAATGTTGCAAGTTATTACTCAACAACTACTTTTACGACATCATTTAAAGATTTAAAATCGAGGGATAATTTGCATTACAAAAGAAATTTGACTTTAATATTGGCGATGTAGCACAGGTTCGAAAAAAAAGTTTTTCATTTTCAAACTTTCATAGGTTTTAATGAAATGCGAGACGATGCCATAATTATAAATGCAGTTTCTTCTATTCAAGCAAAAAAGAAAAACGATCTGCGGCCATTTCCGAGAAAATGCTGAAAATCTCACAGGCGCATCATATGAAGTCCCCCTAAAATTAAAGTATCTTAATGATCTCTGGAACGACATACACGGTTCTTACTCTTGAAGTTTTAACAGAGTTTCAGATCAAATCTCAAAATGTCTGTCGAAGTTATGAGTGATTCTTCCATCCCACCGTCCCTCCCTGCGTCACTCCACCCCTCCATTTGTCCATTCTTGCGGCCATCTCTCCATCCCTCTCTTTCTTCCTCCCATCATCCAGGCAATAATTTCGCGTACAGTATTGAATGTATCTCTTCGCCACTTGCTCCAATCGTAATATCTTCCGAACAGCACTAACACAGATTTTATGTCCGAAACTTCGAGTACGTATTGTTGAAGTGATTCCAATATCTCTCCTCCTTTTACTACTACAAGAAAGAATAGTAATAACACTAGACACCATTTTTTTCTCTCTCAACAAATCGATGCAGAACATCTAGTGATATTTTGCACCATCCTCTTCAAAAATATAGTGACTATTTGTTTATCTGGCATACTTTCCTTCTGGCACTTTCTTTTTAACATCGGACTTTAGCGTTATCTTTGTTTGTCGTAAGAACCTTGGAATTAATCGTAGATATTACATTCAAGATGTCTTAAAGGAAATTTATGCATTTCGCATGAAGCACCAGGTATCTCCCACCAACGGGGCACCGCACCTACCGGGTAACGTTTAAAGCTCCCAACCGGTCTCCTGGCATGTGTGGTAGCCACTAGTAATATGAATGATTAATTGCTTAATTAATGATTCCGGGTGCATCAATTGATCATTCGTCTCGTATGTCACGGACATTATCCCCGTAAGTATAGTGCTTTTTTTCTCTTCGAGAGGAGGCGGTGATCTTCTCCCTTTGGATGACAAAAGCCGGCGCCAACCTACATCGACTTGCGGGAATTTTTTGGGCGCGCGGTCCCTGGCCCGTTTGTTAAGGCACTACTCCAGCATTCGCCAGGTTTCGATCGGAGAAACCACGGAAAAACTACCGGTCAGAGCAGCCGGCTGCTAGAATTCTCCCTCTAGCTACGGTCGAAAATCCTACCACAGTCAGGAGTTGAACCCTAGGACCTCCCGGTCACAGGCATTACAGTGACATCAGATGGAGTTCTGAGCCACCTTAAACTGTGCCACTAGTAATGAAATATTTGCTGACAACAAAAGCTCTTCTTCACAACTCTGACGAGCTGTAAGATAGCCTTTTGGAGGACGTTTCCACATCAAACACATCAAAATAATAACACATCACAGACATCTCTAAGTGTGAGCCAATCACGCGCATCAGGGAATCCTCGTCGTGCGAGAAAGTAACGGAAAATTGCTACACTCTCGCTCTGGCATTAGCCGTCGGCCGTCGCGAGCACGCGCTATCGATCTTCCCATTAGCGACGCACTCGCAAGGGGGAAAGGGCGCCTTCAGTAATGGCTTGGCGGAGAGGGGCGGGGCAGTAAACAAAACTGGGAGGGGGAGCGTAAACCACCAACAGGGCGAGTAGCCGCCACCGACCGTGGAGTAAACACTCTTTTCTATGCAACCCTAGCTTGATGAAGCGCGTGGATAATCATGAGATCGCTTAGCAACAGATTATCATAAGTATATCACAGAACTTCAAAAGATGTTTAGTGTGACAATTTCACTAATTATCATATTACATGACGCAAATGGATAATTAAAATCACAGAGGTTAAAAAAATATTACTCAAAACAGCTAGCGGATTATGCTCCAGGAATTTTCTTGAGATTCCATGTAACAATTGTTTTCTCACGCAATAATAAGTAATAAGTATTCATAATTCCTCGTCACAATTATACTCGTACTGAAGCTTCAAAAATTGCCTGGACCCTGCGAAATCTTCTTGTGCCTTTCTTGAAGAGTGAAATGGCTTTCAGTGTAGTTGAAATTGGACACAAAATCTGTTGATTTACAATACAGACGATCGCGGAAGTTATTTTATCGTAACATTCCCGAAATAAATTTTCAAAATACGCTAACTGGTCAATCCTGTTTTACTGAAACTCGTAAGGTAGATTGCGAAAATAATGTAGATAAAAAAGGCCGTTCATACGCTTAAAATAAGCATGTCAGAATAGCATCTTCGGCTAGTTCATTTTTCTTTCATTATACTAACAAAAGGATTTGTAAAAAAACGAAGTTTCTTCGCACCACCTGCTCATTGTGTCCCAGACACTTCGTGCTTAACAGAATAATCGAGTAATCATCGATCAAAAATACACATTCTGATATTTAACAAAACTAAATTTGGTTAATTGAAACACACTCATAAACCAACATCCTGAAGCATTTTTTATTCCACTGTTTCGGCGACCGTTTAAAACGGCTATCGTAACCTCCAGATACATTTTTATGTACTCCAAAATTATGTTTAAGTCTTTACCGAAAACGTTCAAAATACGAAGTGAATTTCATCGTTTCCATTGCTCTAAATTAGAACTGTAACTCCAATAAACAAGGTAGACCACTAAACCGCTTCAGCTATATCGTCTATGCTAATATTTATGTACTTATTGTTTTACTTGTTTATCTCTTTACACCTGTTCCCCGCCACATATCCTTTGCAAATCCCATTTCCTTGTTCCGTAGTTTCCTATCACTCCCTCCCCCACCGCCCCAGACTATCTCTTCCGCTGTTTCCTTTTTTTTCCACACGCCCTGTCGACTGTTTATCGCGTGTTTAACAGCCGAGCCACACCGCCACTCGATCTGCAAACAGGCGCTGGCAATCGGCGACGCGTCGTCGAAATCAGAGACGGCGACGCCGGCGCCCCAAGCGACGGAACGCGGAAGCTCCGGAGAGGCGGTGGCGGCGGCGGCGGGTCCGACGCTGTTGCGTGTACAAGCTCTGCGTTGTTCGAGAGCCTCAGAACAGCCCGCCCGCCCGCGTGGCCCTTTAAAATAGACGCGCCCGTCTGCGCGCCCGTGGTCTTTCCCCGGACGAGGACGCTTATCGCAAGGACGGCTTAGCAGCGGACTTGATGTGGTCGCTGCCGGTCAGTTCATTGACTGTGACGTTCACTTCCTCGATTATTTAGACCGGGAGAGATGGCTCAGGGCATCAACTGATGTCATCACAGTCCCTCTGACCGGGAGGTCCTAGGTTCAAGTCCCGACGGTGGCAGGATTTTTGGACGTAAGCTACTTAGCTAAATCAAATTCAGTCGCTATCTGGAGAATTCTAGCGAACGGCGGCTCTGATCGGTAGTTTGCAGTGGTTTCTCCGATCAACACCAGGCGAATGCCAGAGCAGTACCGTAACAAACGAGGCACAGACCGCGCGCGATCTTTCCTACCTCTTCCTTGTTGTATTCTCACCCTTTCCATACTAACATGCACTACCACACATGGCGGGAGACCGGTCATGTGTGCTTGTCCCGGTTGGGGGCGGTGCCCCGCTGGTGGTAGATACCTGATTGGGGAAAACACCGTTAGCCGACGGTAGGTCGGGGCCGGATCTCGCCATCCAGCGGATGAAGTCCACCGCCACATCCCGAGCAAAAACATGTACTACACTTACGAGACTAAGGACCCATAGTAGTTGACTTCATACGACGCACCTGTGAGATTTTCAAACTTTTTTTTAAAATGGCTGTATTGTGTTGTGAAATTGTAAATTTGTTGTATTTTTTTACAGGATAGAAGAAAGTGCATTTACAATTATGACATCGTTCCGATTTTTATTAAAAATTATGAAGTTTTGAGAATTGCGAACTTCAGAATTTTTTCTCGAATCTATCTCATCTTTGCCGTGCTGTGCGTGGTAAACAGTGCGTGCAGTATACGAGTGGTCCGTACGTAAGAGAAGAGCAAAGAACAAGAATGAAAAAGGAAAGATTCCTTCCTAAAGTACTCTTTATGCGTTATCTTGGTGTTTATTTGAGAAATCACAGAAAAATTCCGATCAAAGCAGCGGCCAGCTATAATTCTCCTCCAGCGAGTGGTTAAATGTGACCTAGCTACGTATGAAGTTAGTGACAAAACTCTGCCGCCGGCACGCCTACGCTAGGACCTCCCGATCAGAAATGTTAAAGCGGCAACAGCTATTTCCCAGAGACATGTCAGAGGGTACAGTGACTTCGCCTCAGCACTCTCTGCCAGGGGCGATTTCGGATGCAACCAATCGCACTCGAAATACAATACGACCTTATTTGACTTTTGGCTAGCTTGGAGAAGTTTTTACCCACCGCGTGCAGTGGCAGTACAGCCTAAAGCACGTAGACGCAGAGAGCAGCACATTCCTTTGCTCTGTGGATTACGCCACCCATTTTATATCCAATGATGAACAGCTTCAAGGCCAGCTGCTGTTAAATGACGCTCTTGCACGGGAAACTATCTTCCTCGGTGCAAAGCCGTCGCGACACCAGCTCGGTTCCAGACGATTGCAGTATTCTATGCAACTGAACGAATCGTCATGTCCGGATTGCAGGATGTATTGAGTGCCTCGGGCAAGATGAACTCACACTGTGCAAGTTTCAGCAATAGCGGCATAGGCAGAATGTCTTTCAGATGAGTCTCTCGCTATTACTGAATTCTTTTATAACCCGTCTTCAGAGGAGTGCGAATTGAGCGGTATTGTGTATTGGGAACCACTAATCCACCCCAAAACCAATATTAAATCGATACTATTGTACTCGAAAAACCCATCATAATACAATAATTTCTCCTGATCTCCTGCAAGGTTTGGGTATCGGGCAAGCAGGGGCGGATCCAGAGATAAAAGTTTGAGAGGCGAAATTCAAATGATTCGGTGGAATGCGTTACAGATTTTTTTTAAATGCCCCACAGTACACTCAGCTCCCGCTGCGACGAGATTTTATTCCTTTTAATGGTTATCCGAAAATATTTTTGCTTTGAAGTTTCGTGACCAGTTAAAATTAATAATTTGAGGGGGGGAGGGATTTGAGAGCGTAGGCTTCCGCGGCCGGAGTCAGTATTTACTTGGCTGTCCGGGTGACGCCGCGTCCATGACGTCGGCACCTTCGCCATGGACGCGACTTCACCCGGACAGCCAAGAAAATACTGATTCCGGCCGCGGAAACGTACACTCTCAAATCCCCCCCCCACTCTGCGACCTTCCTCAGGGAATTACGCCCTGAGGAAGGTCGCAAAATGGCGACCGAATCGTCGGCACAGTTGCCGTGGACGCGGCGTCACCCGGACAGCCAAGTTAATACTGGGGGGAGATTTCCCTCCGCGTGAATCCGCGCCTGGGCTACGAGATGACGTTAAACGGCGGCGGCCGTCTAGAGCGCGCTGGCGATGCCCGCAGGCGCCGGAAGCAGCTCCTTGACGCTGGGCGCGGGGCCGGCCACTCGACGTCGCGCGCCGGCCGGAAGGCGGCACGGCGGCACTCAGACGGGCGACTGGACTGCGCATGCGTAAATCAAACGCCCATTCAGCCCAGCACCCGCACGCGCCCACCGACGCCCTCTTAGCAGCCAAGGGCGCGCTCGCGGCACGTGGGACGCCCGCAGCGGTTCGCGCGCAGTAGGGATGCGACACTGATGTTTTCCAAACATCGACATTTTTATACAAACAGCGATGTATGTCACATTGATTTATTTTTGATACCGATGTTTTGAGCTCGAAGCGACACATACTAGCGATGCGATATCGATATCGATGTTTCCAAGAGATCCATATTTTACATAAACATCAATGTATTGATTGTTTTATTTATTGATTTATTTATTGATGCGTTTCATCGTTGCTTTGAGCTCGAAACGAAACACAGCAGGAATGCGTCATCGAGGTGAATGTTTTCAAAACATCGATATTTTTATACAAACATTGATGTATCCAACATCGATTTTTTGATGCCGATATTTTGAGCTCGAAGCGAAATGCACTCGCAATGCGATATCGATGTTTTCGAGAGATCTATATGTTTATACAAACATCAATGTATTTAACATCGATTTATTTATACCGATGTTTTTAACATCCATATTGGAGCTCGAAACGAAGCGCAGTAGGGATGTGTCATCCAAGTCGATGTTTTCAAAACATCGATTTTTTTTATTCAAACGTCGATATACATTAACAGCGATTTGTTGATGGCCATTTTCTCTAACACCAATGTTTATAACTCCATGTTTTCATCTGATATTTTATTTTTGAACTAAAAATGTAGAAAACAGATTTAACAACTGATTCTAAATTCACTCTCTAACAGAAGTGGATGGAATGAATAAAACCATGAATTTAGTACAATGTTTCCGTTTTCAGTAACAAAAATTATGCTGCACTGTTTATACACACATACACTGACATACACTATTACATACACTGACTGTCATATTTTTCGCACTGTGTATCTAGTCTACAATAAAATAATATTGATTCGCTTCATGTTGTTTTTTTTTTTTTTTTTTTTTTTTTTTTTTTTTTTTTTTTTTTTTTTGCCAGAATCAAATCCGAATATATACTTTCGGTCCGGGTTTTTGATGTCGCTATTACTGATGCTCCCTGAATTGAAAACTGAATTTTGTACCGTATCACCAAAAAATTCCAATAACGGGTGTCGTTAATTTTTGGTTCTGTCACCTCACTTGGCCAATTAATTGAAAGTAATTAGGATGAGTATTTTTTTCATTTATATATTATAATTGTTTAAGAAAAAAATATTTTATATAGTTCATAAACATGTACCCGAACATCTTTGCAGCTTGCTTAACATTTTCAAGCAGCTTATGAATATTTATTTTTTCACTTTGAATATTTAATTGTACTTACCAAGGTACAAATAACATAGTCGCGATGAAAGCAAAGGAATTCAACATATCCACACAGCAGTTTTATTCCAAGACAGTCTTTCAAATGTTTAATTTCGACTTTAGCTCGTTCTCTGAATCACCTTGTACTATCTCGAATTAGAGTACCAGGATCTCGTTTACACAGGTTGACGTCGCCCACCCATCGTCACAGTCGATCCGTTGGGCTATCAAATCGCGATAATTCAAGCCCAACACAATGGCACGCATTGTGCGTTTGTGTGCGCCCTTTGTCGAAGACGTGTTCCACGTGCTAACGGCCGCGTCATTCCGATTCGTTCAGGTAAATAGCTAATTTCCGTTCCAGGAAAAATGGAGCTTATTTGCTCCGGTTCACTAACTACGGATAATTGGCAGACGGGGGCCAATAGAGACACCACCATGAGTGAGAGAGGATACTAGTTTTAGGTTCAATAGGCCCCAAGACAAGCAAGTACTAAATGTAAAATACTATGTAGAATTTCTCGCAATAATTAGTCAACATCTCTTTTCCATGAACCGATGATGAATGGGGTCAATGGGAATCAAAGGACGCACTTCGCACAGCACTCATATTTCGTGAAATACAGCGTTTCGTTTAAGCTGCAGTTCTAAGTTTTCCCGTGCGTTCGTCCAAGTCGGAAACGGGCTCCCCTCTCATTGTGAAAGCCGGCTATCAAACTTCCGGACTAGGATCGTGTACCCAATTTAGAAACACATTCTGAGATGTACAACGAATGATAACAATATTGAATTTTAGCAAGAATGTCCCAGAATTCCCTTCCTTAACAACCATTTTATTTTCTCTCCGTAGATTTTGTTTTGTAAAAGAACATATAGACGAGAACTAATATTACTCCCAAACACATTACCCTCCTCCGCTCGGTAAAAATTACGAAGAGGCCCATCACGTTCGGGATACGTGACAGATGTACCCGTACCATTTCACCAGGCCGGTTTAACACGAACATCTACAGCCAAAATCCCGCGGGTAAAATGTCAGGATCGCAGTTCGACGACCTTCCCTATTTTTCTTCGGAGGACACGAGAGCAGGCAGTGATCTACACCGCAAAAATCTACACCGCGAAGAATTTTGTTAAACACCTGAAGGTGCAAGTTGTTCCGTTAAGAAATAAATGCAAAAGATGCAGATGCGTAAAACTAGGCGTCGATGGAGGCCTTCGGGATACCATTGAGCAGAAAGTGCACAATCTACACCAGATGGCGGCCCGCGAAATGTAATTAATCAAAACTGAAAGTTCTCTCATCCACGTTGCACGACATTGTACACCTAGCGCACGCCCCCTGTCACGATCAAGAGCTTCTTTAATGAAAAAATAAGTTAAGTTCATGTTTTCTTTCTAGTCAATTCTGATATTCAAAATAATCCCAATGTGTTTCACTGCATTCACTGCCTGATATTATTATTACAATTGCCGAGATCAACAATACGGGAAAGTCAGGTATGGATCGCCCTGGTAATGAAAATATGGCCCGCAACCATATCAAAGGATTTAGTTGTGGCAAGTTGGACCCCCTTATCTAGACAGATAAATTGGTACTACCAGTTTTACGTGGAAGGTCTACTTCAGTCTTTCTTCACTGAAACTGTTTGAAAATCAGTAATTAAACGCACGAAAGTAAAGAAAGAAACACACGCATTCTTCTGGGGTTCAGCAGTTTGATTAAAACCAACAATCTAGGGTATCCATCACAAACGGCGCCCCATTCTCCTTGGAGGACCACAAGCGTAACCTGAAGTTGACGGATCGCCCCATAACACAGATGTTAGCCGCTTCCTCCGAACGCGTGGCGACATGTGAGCGGCGCGGCGCGGCGCGGCCCGCTATTCACAGTCGACCGCTTCGACAGTCAGCAAGCGAGCGAGCGAGCGAGCGGGTCCCGCACGGCCGCACACGACGGGGTGGGGCGGGGGCGGGGTGGGGCGGGGGCGGCGGCGCCGACGGGCGGCGGGCGCCGTCGGTGGGGCGTTGAGCAGTTTCCGGTCGTCGACAGAGCTTCCGGCGATCCCCTCCGCCCCCCGCCCCCCGGCCCCCGCCTCCGCCCCCGCCGCCAACCGTGCGCGAGCTCCATCGGGCGCGTCTGCCGCGCCTGCGTGAAGGTTCGACTGTTCGGAGCCAAGCGAATTCACGTTGGAGCACACGGCACGAAGCATCGCTGGCGCCAGCAGGGATCGATTTCTTAGGTTGGATGATCGGTGCTTTGCATGAATTCTCTGATTACTTCCAGACGTATGTAGGTCAGAACATTTCTTTTTACAAAGGGGCACGGATCGCTCGTACCTTCCCTTCCATCTGTACCTCCAAATTCAATCTGGAACATTCTGGTGTGTGTGTGTGTGATTGTGTGTGTGTGTCGTGTGACGTATGAATCGTTATTGATGTTAGTAGTAATGAAGTGTGTATCGTTACTGGTAGAAATCGTGAAGTGTGTATGGTTAGTAGTGTGTATGGTGAGGTGTGTATGATTAGTGGTGTGTATGGTTACTGTGTGTGTGTGTGTGTGTGTATGAAAAAGAGAGAAAGAAACAGAAATAAACAGAAAAAAAGAAAGAGAGGAAAGAGAGAGAGAGAGAGAAAGAGAGACAGAGGGGGGCAACTGTCTCCTAACCAGCATACACAAACAGGGAAGGACGCAAATGGTGGAAAACATCTGGAGAACGGTCTGAAGGCGCTGAGCGGAAGGTATCTCCAATGTCCTACATTGAATTTGTAAGATAAATTTACCACTTTCATAATAATATCCTTCTCCACACATTCATGTCCACACCTTAGAACCACATGTGTCACTATGGCAATGTTTCCTACCCACTAAGTGTGATTGGAAATAATGCATCTGCATCTCGGCGTCTAGGCATATTCAGCGTGTTAAGTGATCCGGTTTTTCTCGCAATCGTGAAAGAAAAAACGTACAACGCACACCCCAGTGATCACTGCGTGCAACCGACTGCATCTCTCTTTTAGGCGAAGTCACACCCCTCCCCTATCTAGGCGCCAAAGTTGTCGCCATCACCGCCTCTCTCGTTTAATCGACTCCAATGACATCATCGGGAGTCTCCCCACGCGCTGCTAAAGCGGAACATCGCACAGCATCACAGTGACGCTGTGCATTCGCCTATGAGACTGCAACCAATCACCACCAACCAGTGGTAAAGCGGTACATTGCTGCGGAGATTTTACTCTCCTTACATTCTAATGCATGGAGCCTTCACTCGGATACGGTTTTACATTTTAATTATTGACACAGGTTTAATTTAGATTGAATGTTTTTTTTCCTCCTTTTTCCATTAGTCTTCATTAATGATACGCGTATGGTATGAACAAAAAACGGAAGGTAATTTCGGGGTAACGAAATCATTTTTCTATTTTATATCGTACGTATGTCAATGTTTCTTTCTTATATTCAGAGATTAAATCACATTTTTAAGATAAAGTCACCTTTTCTTTCGTTCTATGAGAGAAAATGAAATGAAGTAAATCATACTCGCTACTTGTACTTTACAGAAATAATTACGAAGGCATTTACTTTATACCATTCGTTTCCAAAAATAAATTCTAGACTTCCGTCGTAGATGCAATAATGAACTTTGGCCAATAATGTTTGAAAAATACATATACAAAATCAAACATTTCATTGTTAACGAAAATATCGCGATATTTCGGTGTTAGAAACTTACTGAAATACAAGAATAATACTTTCGAACGTAATTACCACTACTGCAGAATATTACAGGTCATAACCAGCTGAAATCTTCGAAGGATAATCTAGGTATCTTGTCCTCGTAAATCGATTAACTAGCGTGAGTTTAAAAAGAATAATAATAAATAAGAACAACCTTGCAAGTTACATTAAATGATGTCGATTTTTTACGATTTTGAAATATACGTTTTCATAATCATCCACCTACTCTGCATCTACGAGCTCATTTTTGCGTTACGAATGCCCTTGATTCCGTGAAGACCTCCTTCGACCTTGTCTCTTGGTCCAGTTTTCATCGAATTGAATCGTTTTGCCGACACGCGATGGATCGCGTGCCTCAGAAGTGTAACTGGTCAGGGCCGGAAGGTATGCAGACGTATTTCGGAATCGGCAAAGAAACGTGTCTTCGAAAGATTTCGCACCATCTTAATTCAAGTTCATTGCCGCAGGCCGTGTACATTATTCATGAAGTACTTTGCGATGCGAGGTTGCAATGTGAAAATACATGTACTCACGTCGATAAACGCACCCTCTTTTTTTCTTCAGAAGTAGACGCTCAAGGAGAGTAAATGAAGGCAGTATCAAAGCGTGTGAAGAACAGGAGACCCAATTTGAAAACTGTAAGCTCGATTCCCTTCAGTAACACGAAACAATTTATGTGGTTTCATATTTCCTCTTAATAAAAAAATTGCACAAAATCGTGTAGCGGAGAATAAAAAAGGGAGGTGCTTGATTCCAAAATGTTTCCCTAAATATCTTTACATAAAAAACTGTAAGTAGTAATGATGGAACACGAGAGGCTTTTAAGTGACAGTGTTACCAGGTGAGGTGGGACGAACGGGGCGAGGAGGAGGTTCGTGGAGGGAGGGGTGGGGAGGTGAGGAGAGTGAGGAGTGGGGTGAGGGGAGATGGGCGGGAAGGGGGAGAGTGAGGCGGGGTTGGGAGGGGCGGTGTGGGGACGGCGGTGAGGAAACGGATGGGTTGGGGATGGATAAAGTGGGGAGGGGAGAGTGAGGAGGGAAGGGTAATGTAGGGGGAGGTTAGGGCTTGTAGACGGGCAGGGCTAGGTGGGCGGAGCGTTTGGGGTGGGCTGTTTAAGTGACAGTGTCTGTGAGAAATAAATACCTGTGCATTCAGCCAACACCAAACAGAACAATGTTTGGAATTCACACCATGCATGGTTTAGAGCTGTGTAGAAGGGTGGCCTGTATCAACGCACGAAAAGAGTGCATGATGAATGCCATACTCATTTCCAAGCGTAGGCTAATGAGGAGGCTGACGCCGTTATTTTCTCCCCTTTCCCGGGCAGGTAATCGGCCTGTGTAATGCCTGTGCATTCCACCGTATAAACCGTGGTAGGGGTAAGTGATGAACGAATAACGACGACAGAATGTGAATAGAATGCTGGTTCAAACGCTACATGTGGAGATAAACAGAGCCAATCCCGCCACTACCACTCATGAGTGACAATACCCATGTCATAAACGGGATTCGAACCCGCCGCCTTTGTCTCTCTATTCTTGGATGATGTAAGCTCCTGAGTCAAGGGTGACATGAATGAAACTACAGAATGGAAAATATCAAATACACCCAAAATGAGATCACGAGATCCAGAGGAGCCCCGTCGCTCGTTCTCCCGTTGTGCGATCTACGAGTGAATTACAAGACAAATGTCCGTAGTTTAATAAACAATCACATAGTCATATCAAACATCACATGTAAGCATCAGAGAAGTATTTGAAGAGTAGGAAAAAAATGGGTTAACATATTTCACTGGAGGAAAACACTAAAAGAATAAAGCAATTTCGTATACGACATTTACAGAAAATGAATATCAGCAGACGTCGCATTTTGGACGTAGCAAAAAATCACTTATCCTTCTCAATGCATAATATATTTTCATAAGAAAGCTCTAGTCCAACAAACAGAATCGTGTTCCAAGTGCAAAGAGAACACAAATCGATTCCGAGGCAAGTATCACTCACAAACCCCGCTCGGCTTCCAGAACAGAAAAACTTCTTTGTACGAAGAATGTTACCATCGATGATCGGCCCCAGTTTTCATTTACATCCTCACATATAGATTTTAATGAAGATTGACGCATGAAACGCCGCATAAAAGTCGTTCTGCGTCCGAGAACTTGAACCCCAACGATGCACTGGCGAGCCCGAGAGCGATAAAGCTTAGAGCACACACAACGGAGGCGTTTGTGTACTTTCCAAGAGTGCGAGTATGAATCCCGTCTTTTAGAGCGGGAGTGTGGGAGGAACTGGACTTTGCCATTTCGGAGTGACCTGCTGAATGAGTGTGTGTGTGTGTGTGTGTGTGTGTGTGTGTGTGTGATATGGGGAGGATGACGTAAGACGATAAGGCCGGGCAATTCGAGTGCACTCACCTTACCGAGGCCACTGCCCTCAAAGAGACCTTCGCGGAATTTTATAAATACATACGTGCATGAAAGAGGTTGTTATTTTGGCAGAGATGGAATTTTGGGCGCAGGTAAACAAGAATAATCCTTATTAGATCGAACGAGGCATCTTCTGGAATGTTAAATTGCCCGAAGTTTCGAAATGAACCAATAAAAGGGCTAATAGACGTCGTTAATGATCAGAAGCGCGCTACAATCGTTCATAATTCGCTTTGATGTTTACAGAAGTAGAGAGGATAGAGATATCACACTTTCTAGAGGTGCATAATGATGGTTGGGGTCTGTCACACGTCACAACACACAACATCCTTGCCTTACGTGGGATTCGAACCCACAGCCCGAATGTAATGCGTACGTGGGCACACTTGTCCCAAACTCCTGTGTTCCTTATCAAAACATTGATACATCGATATTTCGACACTTCACCAATAGGTTTTCGATATCCATAGAAACATTGACGAAAAACATCGATGTTTAAAATATTGATGTTTTGAAATATGATAAAATAGATGGTATTTTTCCATCCCGATTCCTGTTTGATTGAATTTAAATGAAATTTTAATGAAATTTAAATGAAATACCAGCATATTTTTTTTGTTTGGTTACGTATAAGTAATATGTTAATAATAATAATGTTTATCGAATGTAGAGAAGACAATAAAAAATAACGGACATCGTGTTTTGCTATCATTCCATTTATTCACTTTCATTCATAAATCATCGAACTAAAACGTCCGATATCTAAAATACATAATACTTAATCACGTAAATAACAGCTTAAAGTACATTCTGCCTAAAGCACTCTGCCATTTTCATTTCCTAATCAATATTCTAAACAATGTTCAAAATGCAGTTTAACGATATTAGCACGTACAAAATCATAGAAAAAGATTTTTTTTAAATTTTAAAACATCGATATTTGTGGGGGAAAAAATATCGACGTGAAGAAATTCACACAAAATCAGTAACAAAACACCAATATTAATATATGGATGATTCTGGTGGAAATATTGATATTTTAAAAATATGAATGCTTCTACGCCATTCCTATCCATGACCGTGCGGGGACTCAAATACGCACACCATAGGACTCAAATACGCACACCATAGAACAGAAACAACCAAGGGGCATCCGCCTTAACGATCTTCGCCACCAAGGGCGATTCTTAAAGGTGGATATCCTCGTTGGTAATTTAATTCTTTATTACCTCTGTATATAGCGACGTAAAGGTACTGAACCCGGTGGACAGTAAGAGTGATAAATCTCTCCAGGTACCACAATAAGTAAATTGTGAACTCACGCCACCTGCTCATACTTGTTTACCGCTCTCATCTCCAGCTCCCACTCACCTGCAATCAAAGAAACAGCCACATAAGTGAAGGCACTTTGTGATGAACAACAACACAGCAAGTAGACAGACACCCTGGGCGTGCCTTGTGCACGTGCTTGCGTGCCGAGCCTCCGCACAATGGAAAGTACAGGCTCCAGCACGCCACGACATGCCAGAATAACAACGAACACGCCAACAGATTTTCTTTTATTCCTGCACCCACATATCAGTGCATTATACAGTAATTGGAACAAAATGAGGGACTGAGTGATGTCTCTCATAGTGTTTGGTTTTGTATGCGATGCGGTTAGTTGTTCTCTTATCAAAGAAAAAGCAGTATTTTTTAGAATCGGGCGTTGGATAATTTGAAAAAAAATATTTGAAATTCATTTTCAAACCAAAATTAAGATGATCAATGAACAATTGATGAGACAACACGACTTTTGGTTAAATCACATTCTGGATAATTCTGTTGTTTATTTCGTCTTCTTCAAGTTCACTACTTACTCCTAAAGAAAACAAGAAACACATCACCAGTAACAAGTACTGCATGTATTGTACAAATAAACACCCTTGACCACAGGCATTTCTTAACCTTGTCAAGAGAGTCGTGTATCAACCTTACCTCGTACAACCAATTTTAAATTAGTGAAGCAATTTCAACATTGTCGCCGACCTTGAAAACTTGCATTGTCTTGCATTTCTTAACAATTTTAGAAGCAGTAATTATTAGTTCCCAACCAGCAATGAATACATATCTTTGTTGTAAGAAAAATTGAGAACTATTTACATTCTCGTAACTTTTAATTTTCTTTTTTCAATTGGATGTTCTCTATGAAGAATGGATGTTTTAAATGACACAGCGTCTTGATATAAACACGGGCTTATCCGGAGTCGAATTTTAGGGAAATTTTTTTAATTCAAAATGTTTTGATCGAATGTTTCATATTACAGATTATATAGAATGACACAGGTTATACTCAGCTCATGTTACGATACAATTTTAGTCGTTTTAATGTTTATACGAAAATGTTTTTATTTGAACAAGTTAAGTTTCGGAACACGTTAAAATTAAGAGGTACTGAAAATTTTGGGAGGGGGAATTTCCCTCCCCGCAGATCCGCGACTGATAAAAAAACAACCTCAATCCCACGCAAAATTAAAATTGATTAAAATATTATCTTATTATTAAAATGGGCTTCAATGAAACATAACATTCAAATATGCCTTTCATTTCGTGTGTCCATAACTTTGAAGAACCCAACTTTATGAACGAAGCACCCGGAATTGTTTGCTAGCGTGACTAATTGAAGACCGCCAGTGAATACAGCGTGTTGTCTAAAGCGTTGCATAAACTCCACAAAGGATCCTTTATTCGCGTATCATTTCAATGGTGCTGAAAATAAACTTGCAGCGTAGCTGTTACATGAAGCAGTCATGAGTATGCTGACCTCTGGGTGTGGCTTTACCCATTTTAGTTCCATTACTTGCAATTGTTTGACATAACGTTGACTAATCAAATATACGAGTACCGGAAGTTTAGACAAATTGGGGCATTGATATCGCTTTCTGTTAGATAAACTTGTGTTCATGTTACGCAAAATGAATGGGAGACATTTGAATGTGAGAATAGAACAATTCGTCATCCTGATAGTAAAATCATAGTTGCCTTTTATTTACTCTCTGGTTTACTAACAAGTGTCAAAGATTATCCTCAAATGAATGACAAATCTTCTGAATGAAAATGATATCGTCGTTTCAAATCCGACTTTTAAAATGACGGCGTGATAATGAGTATTACTTACGATCTATCACAATACAGATGAAATCTACAGCGAAGTTACTAAGTCAATTCAGTAATTTCATTCATTTTTATTTTTATTTTTTATTTTAACTTATTAAATAAAAAGTCGTACAATGCAATTTTCGGCAGCCTCAGCCTCAATAATTGGGCAATTATTTCCCTAGATACAGAAAATAAAACATTGTGTGTGCACATGCAATACTCTAAACCGTGATGGTTGTTTTTAGGAGTTTTGTTCACATTGGGTGCCACCACCAAAACCACAAACCGGCATCACCATCATCACAATTAACATATCTAAATGTTGACTTCGGGACGCTGCGGACTAGCAAATTAAGTTTAGCTCCTTAATTGACAGTTGATTTTGAGTTTACGAACTATGTTTCCGGCGCTCGTATTTGCGTCAACTCTCAAGGTCATTAGACCCGTAGGTGTAGTGCATGTAATATCCCGTGTTCCTTCCCTATTTATCGTGATCCGGCGTCAAGTTACACGCGGACTTGCGGGGTTCCCGCCTCCAGACGTCACCGCCCAGGACAGGACAAGACAGGCTTAAACACAAGTATAAACCCGGACTTGTTAGTGTAAATGTTGCTTATTTAAAAATGAGAACGAAGTCTGTCCGTGGATACACATTTATTGAAGACAACGTGAAACGTAAATGTGCCCGCATGAGACACGGCCACAGGAGAAACACATACAAAAAAGTGTCTTCGGTCGGAAGCCGAAATCTCGAAGGACGACGCTGTCGACAACGGTCCAACTTCTCGGTGGCCAGTGTTGGGCACAGCGTAGATTCTGGACGATGGCGTTGCCTCAACTTGACTAGCGCGGTCACTCCAGGCTTGTGATGCGGCTACGACTGCAGGCGGAGAATGCTTCCGCTTGGCGTAGTCGCAGGGTTTATAGGCGCTGCCAGCCAATAGGGAGGTTGGACGGCGACATGGATTGTTAGGAAGCTTGGTCGCTTGGACGCAGTATGACAATGCTGCGCCTTACAGATCGCGGCCCGGATTGATGTCGCGCGTATTTTGAAAGTCCGGCGCGTTTACAGCTGTAATGTATGCGCGTGTGTGTGGGTGTGTGTGTGTGTGTGTGTGAGTGAGTGAATGTAAGGAGAGAAAAGGGAGATCTACCGATCAGAGGAACCGACCTGTAGAATTCTTGTCATGGGGCAAAATTTGACCTTGCTATTCAGCTAGTATAAAAAAATTGGGACCGTCATTGGGACTCGAACCCTAGGACTTCTTGTCAGAGATGCTGGCAACAGCTGTGGCAATCATTCATCTCCAGCCACTCGAATACCAACCTGACCAACCCGTCACAGTTTCATTGAAATTAACATATTAACTGGGAGTAAAATCGACATTTTAAAACTTAATGAAAAACCTACACCAGATCCCCTTTCCAATTACCCCTAAGCATTTAAAATCGTCACAAAACTGTATGAGAACTGGGGTTCTGCACAAAAAAACCATTGACGTATTAAATAGACAGATCACAGCCTCATTTGTAACTGCGTTTAAATCTCTGTGGGCTTTTTTTTTTCGGGCAGACGGTCCGACGCATAGCACGAGCCGTCCGTCCACGTCGACCTCTTTCGGCGACGCGCGCGACCCACATAGATTGGGACGGCCCAGACGGCGCCGTCCGCTCCAGCCCAAATGGACGATGCGGCTTTTTGTCAGGCACACTCCTCTGGGGGGCGCTACGTACGTTCGGGATGAAGAGCAGGTCGCTCGACAAAGCCAAACCGAAATAAAAGGTTGATTGATTGATGATTGCGGTCGCGTAAACGGCTAATGTCCCGAGTCCCGTAAATGTAGCGCATGTTTTATCGCGGATGTGGCGATGATCTTCCCCCGATGGATGACGAGATCCGGCGACGACCTATCCGTCGGCTTGCAAAGTTTTCCCCAACCAGGTATATTCCATCAGCGGGGCAATGCCCCACCCGGGACAGTGATAAGAATCAATTTAACAAACACACGAAAGACATTCATACTTTCAGGTAGCTTATAAAAATTGGTTCTGTTTAAAACATTCCAGCCGTACATACAACAATATATTGAAAACAGTTTGAAATGTCATATTTACACCGTTTATTACAAATCCCCACTACTGCTATGTAGGCAGGAAAGAGGACGTTAAATGCTGATTGGCAACAGACTGTATATGCCAAAAAAAAAACCACACACACACACACAACCTGTTGGATTGACAAAAGGAAAACCTGCCAGTAATACTTTTTAGCAATTCTTTTCTTCCTAGGTTTTTATTCGCATCGTCGTGTTTTAAACATCCTTTCCCAACTGAACGCAACGCAGGCCCCGTGACATTTTTGAAGCGAGGCACATGTGTGTTACAGGAACTTAGTAAACCGGGTCAGTCGAGGTCGCAGCGAAAGGACGTTCATTGCCCGCTTCACCTGCATCAAACCACCTGTTCAGTACGGCGACTGTGAAAACGACCACGCTATCCTTTTTGGATTGTTTGTGTGCAGTGGAACGACTAATTTACAGAACCTAGTACCTCTAGTTACAACATAGTTCTCACATTGGGGGGGGGGGGGTCCTCTGTGAAATTCTCAACCATTCAGAAGAACAGACCTTTTCAGGTTATATTAAACTTAATGCTATAAAAGTAAGAGTGATTATGGGGTAAAAGTCTTAAATAATCCTTACGGATCCAGGAGCGGATTATTGTCATTAGAAGGTGAGATGTTTCACTTTGTTGCAAAACGTCCCGACCGGAAGACAAAGGAATTACGTAAACCCTTCCCCAAGTGTGTTAGGAGAACCATACCGTCGTAAGCCGTCGTCTCGCATTTGATCCGCGACGAAGACCACAGCCGTAGCAGACGCACGGGAGCGTGTCCAAGTAAGTCTCGCAGCAGGCCACAGACGCCAACGTCCTCGTTATGTCTTCATGATGCAAACGCCCCGCGCCCGCACGCAAGAAGCGTCGCGCAGGCGCTTCTTTGGAGGCGCGCGCGCTGGCGGGGGGCGGGGGCGGGGGGCGTGGTGCACGGCTGCAAGAGCAGCAGACGGATCGGCGCGTGACTCACGTCTGCTAGGAAGAGGAAGACGCGGTGAGTGGCCGGCCGGGCAAGGCGTTAAGTGCACAATAACACCCATCGGGTGGGTACGGATTGGGGAGCACTGATTGGGGATTCCGAGTCATTAGTCCCGGCAGTGCGTGGGTTTATAGCGGGAGACGGTGGTGATCACCTCTCGCTCGATTGTGAGATCCGGCACCAGCCCATCCACTGACTTGCCGGTTTTCTACCAACAAGGTATCTCCACAAGAGGAGCACCGCCTCAGCCGAAACAAACTCTGAGCTCCACACCGGTCTCCTGACATGTAGTGCGTGTAAGCGTGTGTGCAGGTAAGGGGTGCGGATAGGCCAAAGAAGAGGAAGGAAAATATCGCGCGCGGTCCGTAGCCCATTTGTTACGGTACTGCTCTGGCATTCGTTTGGTATTGATTGGAAAAACCACGGAAAGCTACAGATCAGAGCACCCAGCCGCTAGAATTCTCCTCCAGACAGCGACTGATTTCGACCTAGCTCTGTAGATATTGGAAGTTTCCAGCCATGTCACGGAGATATTGGGGGACTGATAAGGGAGCGGGGGGAGAATAGATGTGTCTGGAAAAAAGAGTCTGTGAAATAGAGAAGGGAACGCAGCGTGGTGGAAATATTTAGACGCCGAGAAAGAAAATAGAACGAAGAGGAGAGCGAAACGGATAACAGAGCGAGAAAAAGGATGGAGCAGGGAAACGAGCGGAATGAGGAAGAGTGTGGCGGGTAAAACAGCGGGATGGAGAAGAGAGCCAAACTGGAAAGAGAACGGGGCGGATAAGAGAACAGGGCGGATAAGAGAGCTGGGCGGATAAGAGAGCGGGGCGGATAAGAGAGCGAACGGATAAGAGAGCGGGGCGGATAAGAGAGCGAGCGGATAAGAGAGCGGGCGGATAAGAGAGCGGGCGGATAAGAGAGCGGGCGGATAAGAGAGCGGGCGGATAAGAGAGCGGGCGGATAAGAGAGCGGGCGGATAAGAGAGCGGGCGGATAAGAGAGCGGGCGGATAAGAGAGCGGGCGGATAAGAGAGCGGGCGGATAAGAGAGCGGGTGGATAAGAGAGCGGGTGGATAAGAGAGCGGGCGGATAAGAAAGCGGAATGGAGAAGAGAGTAGGCCGGAGAAGTGAACGGGTCGGGGATGAGAGCAGGTACGAAAACGCGCAAAAAAATGGTGGGGAGTGACAGATAACAAACATAGCGGCGGCGCTGGGGAGGCGGGGCGGGGCGCGGCGTGGTAGCCGGGCCATGTGGTAGGCGTTAGACGCGTCGCGTTAGCGCCAAGATAACCGCGCGTAAGTCTGGGCGGCGCGGGTGGGCGCGGAATGTAGGCCAAGCGGGTGGGAGGGCCCAACACCCAGGAAGCGGGGCGAACACGCATCGACCATCGCAGCACAGGAGATTTTGTAAACTCCTATTCATGAAGAGGTATTGCAGTGACATCAGTTGATGCCTGAGACACCTCTCCGGCTTTTCCTTCAGGTATTTTTTAAAAATATTATTAGTACTGTATAGACCGATTGCTTCGCATTACATTGCTGATCCGGAGGTAACTCGGTTTAGAAATGCGCACACGTTTCTCTATTACTTCATCTGAAAGTGCACGGATATTTAAGAGCTCTGTTCTCCATGACATTTCACATTTTTATATCATACTATTAATTCAATACGAAAACATGTATTAAAAAGATGAAGAATTGATAAGTTCAATACCGCAGGAAAAAATAAAAATTGCAGTAATATTTTTAAGTATCCACTAAGAAGAAAATACTGAAATGTGTAATTTTAGGTCGGATGGTTCGGTATATGTAAAATAGATACAAATACGTAAATACATGTAAAACCAAATTCATTTAAAATTATCCTCATATATTATAAATTGAAATATATTTTTGTTTTCCCAGATTAATTGTAAGCAACAAAATAATTACAAGAATATCCCAGCTCTATTTACAACAACATCCCCGCTTAAAATGTTTCCCAAAGTTCCAAAACCTATTAACAATTATTTATATAACAAATTATTTCCCCTACTTCTCGTCCTTTCTACGGACCACATCATTTCGTGGCAGTTCTCACCTTTTAATCATCCCCCTATCGTCTCGCTGCTTCCACAAGGGCAACACGCACTCTCTCGTGTTTCGGGCGTGTCTGCAAGTGCGACGGGGGCCGCCCCGGCCGGCGCATGTGATATAATAGAGCGGGGGCCAACAAGAACAAGTGCGCGCTGGCGGGCGCAACGCGATGCGTGGCACCTCCCTGCATGAGCTTCGAGGCTCCCGGGGCGTCTGGTTTCGCCCGCCGAGCTGCTCTCCGCTGAGTCACGCGCAGGCCGGTCTGGGCTCGGCGCTGCGCTGGGCTGGGCTGGGCTGCCTAGATGCTCGGTTTTTCAAATTACTTCAGGTCCGTATGTAGACGTGATGCAACCAAACAGAGGAACGAAAAGTTACTCTCCAGCGTCCGTTCAAGATTTTAGCAGTGCACCGTCCGTTAAGACAGTCGAAATGAATGAGTTGCAATAAAAATGGCTTCGCGAATAACTATATAATTATTCCATTACCGTTCTTGAAAAGGCTTGGTCATGAAAGAAACTCATGGCAAGTGAAGGAAATGTGTGATTTAGTGCTTCATGACAAAAATAGATTCGAATCTGTGGGAATTATTCTTAAGGAAATAATAATCGAAGAACTTTAGCCATTCCATTACACTCTTGTAAAGAAAGAACAGTTCTTGAAGAATGAAGGAATTGTGTGATTTAGGGCTCCGTGGCATAAGCAACGCAGCTCATTGTTATGACTCTGAGACATAGATTTTTTTGATAAAGTGAACCTATTGATAAAAATAGATGAACAATTCTAAATGATTATGCAATGAAAAAGAAAGATACTTTTGTGGAAAACATCGAATTTGGAGGTTGATTCCAAGCATCGTCGTAATTTTCTTTTCCACACGCTCCTGCTGCCACTTGTGAGTCTGTAGAAGTAATATGTCTTTTGTTCGTCTTGCAGATGTAGTAATGTTCTTCTTATCCGCAGTCCTCCATTCCCCAAATTCGTTTATAATGATATTCAGTGGTTGAGTGCACAGGATTTCTTCATGCGAACATCAAATATTATCTTCTTGGTCATTCGGTAGTCGTGACCCATGAGGGCTCAAAACTGCGACAATGAAAGGGGTTCACAACGATGATAGTATAAAACGAATTCTGATCACAATACCTTTTTCATAATGTTTTCGAATGTAGCGTTTTCTTAATGTAGAAATATCAGTTGGGGCTGGACATCACGGGAGTGATAATATTATCCGAATAACAACCCTGATCACAATAAGCGGCATCCACTGTGCACTGTGCCAATTATTCGCACGGGAATTACTAGTATAATATTCGCGAAAGTGGTAAAATGCAGATTTGAGATCTAGACAACTTCTAACAACAAACTTTTCCGGCTCCGCAAAGAACTGTATTAGAATTCCATTTCCATTCCTAGAAGAGAATAAACAATTCACGCCGAAAGAAGGAAATGTGCGATTTAGTGCTCCACGAGCGTTGAAATAAATTTAACTGCGGGCGGATGATTCGCACGGGAACAACCACTCTTCACTTCCAATGCGCGCGGAGGCCACGCACTGTCGTTTTTCCTCGCCTCCGGGGCTGCAGGCGCCGCCGGGGGGCAGACGGGGGGACGAGGGGGCGTGGCGGACGGAGCGGGGCGACGGGAAAGGGGCGGAAAGAAATTACACGCGAAGGGTTTGATGCAAATGCGAAGGCGGGAAACGGCCTCGGGGGCAGCACTGCTAAGAAGAATGCCAACCAGCGGCTTCTTCTGGTACGAGAAAATCGCGCCAACAGACGGACCTTACGCAAACAGAGAGCTTGGATGAACCGAAAACATATTGCGAAACTGAAATATTGTCTGCTTAAATAAAAAGTCTAATGAAACGAAAACCTAATATAGAGATTAAAGGATTCTTGGGCACGCTTTACGTAAATACTTAATAAAAGTTTTTCATTAAATTTGTTCGGAAAGTTAACTTCAGAGGCATTGAAAATAGAAAGTACTGTTCGGACATACTGAAAAAAAAAGACAGTACTTGCTTCTGAATCATATTTCGTTCAGTACTAGTGATGTACTCGGAAATGTTTTGCGTCGGAGTAACCAAGGAAGAAAGAGCAGGGAGTGGCAGGAAGGCGAAAACTTGCAGGAACGCGCGCATGTTGAACAACTTACTTTCGGCCTGGGGAAAAAAGGAAGTATGTGTCTGTTATCAAAGGAGGTGGTTCTTCGGAGGACAGACGAAAGGCTCTGTAGGTCAGAACAGAGAAACCACAACGCAGGCAAACATGGAAGGATATCAGTTGAAGTAGGCGAATAATATTATTATAATAATAACAATAATAATAACAATTCCAATGTTAATGTGTGTATTAGTGGCCAGGCTCAGGCAGTAGGGTAGGGCCGCCTAACCATGGCGGAAGGCGGCAGGCGATTTGAGAATAGTTAATGGGAGAGGAAAAGGATGGTAGCAAGTGTTGATGGTTTTGGGTGCAAGAGTATAGTAGTGATGGAGATCGTAGAGTTGGTCAATGGCGAAATGGTGTAATCTTGGTGTGGGTGGCTGAGGTAAAGATGGTAGGAGAAGGAGGAGTAGAAGATAGTATTAGTGGTAGTAGATGGAGAAGTAGAAAGAAGAAGAGTACTAAGTGAGTGATGGAAAGAGTGTGTGTGTGTGTGTGTGTGTGAGAGAGAGAGAGAGGGAGAGGGGGAGAACGGGAGAAGGAGAGAGAGGGAGAGGGGGAGAACGGGAGAGGGAGAGAGAGAGGAGGGATAAGGGAAAAGAGATAAGAATTATGGGCGATTATTTCAATGACTTGGAAAGTCATCAAGTTACCAGGAGGTAAAGACGACACGTGAACATCAGAAAGTAGCTGTGAATGAGAGGACATGCCAGTGAGAACGAAGCAGGGAACAACAAATAAGCCACAAAGTCAACCGCATCGAGAGATCGCTTAGCGAGGTTTATAAGTGCATGGGGACGGGGCGGAGGCGAAGGGCTAGCTGCGTGGGCGGGAGCCGAGGATGAAGAAGGGAGGGAGGGAGGGAGGGATGAGGGAGGGCGGAAGCGCGCGGCAAAAAGGCTCCGCATGTGCGACGGAGTCGCGTGAGAACAGCGGGTGCGAGTGCGGGTGCGGGTGCGCGTGCACTGGCAGCCGCCTCCACGGAGACGTGGAAGAGAGCCTTTCAAACTGAGTAGCGCTCTTTCTCACACTAGCAGTTCCCGTGACAATAATTCGCAAGGAATTCAATATTTTTGTAATTCCCTCAGCTCATTCAGGTTTTTTTTCCACTTTCCCTGATCCATTGAGAAAATGCTGAGATGGTTCCTTGTTTTACTTCTGGACATAAATCTAGCTTCACTATGTTCTGTTCCTTTTGCAGGGGGGAGCTACTGTTTAGTTCGCAATGCACAAACATAAGATCTACAGTTTGTTTATCAATGAAAATATATTTTATTTTTTACTGATACGTTATACCTTCGTTTGTAATTTAAGGTCGCATCAATAGCTACCACTATTGCATTTAACGGAATGGTAACTGTGAAGATGACATAATTGGGAGTGAAAGGATGAAAACATTTTCTACTTTAAAGGTTTTTTTTCTTTTCTTTTTTCTCCTCCCCACAAAATAAATCAAATTTCATACAATACTTCTGACACATTACTTTAATCCTCAATTGTTCATACTCTTCGAAAATGCAAATCGAGTGTCAACACTCCACTTCGCGGAGTCGGTACAATTCGATGGCTCCGCTATTCTGCTAACTCACGAGATCGTTGTGTTAGCGGGGCAGCCAACTCATTTCTTGCACGTTGTTACACATCATATTCTGAGAATATTTGCGTTCTGTTCTGAGAATACTGATCTAGCAAATACTTCTTGCTTTACTGCTATCAAGAATATTACGTTGCTAACGAGTAATCACACGACTCTGGAACGACACACATTTTCACTTAAATTTGAAGTTTGAAAAAGTCACATAATTAAATTTTAATATCCCTCAAATTAAATTGCCTAATTTGATTGTTAACCAGTAAACATCCACGCTCTGTCCAAAAGCAATTTAAAAAAACTTAAATCGTAGATGAAAGACGAAAAATCGTCGTGTTTGTTGAAAACTTAACTTTTATGTTTATATCCTCATTTGTTCATCGGTGTCTCTCGAATTCGTCCAATACATCAGTTCCACAGACAATAGCTAGTTTCCTTCCCCGGCATTCCCTGCAAGTTAATTTTGCCGTACCGCACGGCGCGATACCAGGGCTAACAGCTGCTGTAAATAAACATGGCGTAGTCAGTGGAGGCAGAGGGAGGGGACGAGGCCGCGCCCACGCGCATTCGTTATCCGTGACGGGGCGACCGTAAGCAGACGGGGCGCTGACCGCATAAAGTTTGCACATCGCTCCACGCCCCGCTTTTTATTCGCGAGGGACGCTCCGTTGGTGGGGATGCCCGGGTGCCGTTTACTGATGCAAAATATAATCCAAACATCGGTACACATGGTTGGTTGGTTGGTAGTGATTCCGGGCGCGTCGACTACTCAGGTCATTAGTCCCGTAAGTGTGGTGCATGCTTTATTGGAGAGGTGGTGGTGATCTTCCCCCCGCTGTATGGCGAGATCCGGCGCCGACCTACCGTCGGTTAGCTGGGGTTTCCCGACCAGGTATCTCCCACTAGCGAACTAGTGGTGCACCGCCCCAGCCGGGAGAAGTTCTAAGATCCCGACTGGGCTCCCGACTGGGCTCCCGACTGGGCTCGCGACCGGGCTCCCGACCGGGCTCCCGACCGGGCTCCCGACCGGGCTCCCGACATGCGTTGTAGTGTAGTATGTGCCGTGTTAATGTGCGTAAGGGGAAAGATAGCTCGCGGTCCGTGGCCCGTTTGTTAGGGTACTTCCCCGACATTTGCCTGGTGTTCACCGGAGAAACCATGGAAAACTACCGATCAGAGCAGTCGGGTGTTAGAATTCTCCTCTAGGCAGCGATTGAAATTAACCTAGCTGAGAAGCTAGTATCAAAACTCCTACCACCGTCGAGATTCGAACCTAGAACCTCCCGGTCAGGGGCACTGCAGTAACATCAGTTGATGTCCTGAGCCACGTCTCTCGGTATACTTCTATACATCACCAAAAAGTTTTCGATATCGACGAAAAAACATCCACAACAAAACATCGATGTTTAAAATATTGATATTTTAAAAATGATAATTTCGCATCCTGTTCCCATTTTCAATTGTAGTATTTAAATGAGTTTATGTTATTGTTTGGTCACGTATAAATAATATGTGGAAAATAATGTTTATCGAATGTGTAGAAGGAAATAAAAAATGAAGGACATTGTGTTTTGCTATTTTTCCATTTATTCAGTTGCGTTCATAAATCATCGAAGTAAAACGACCGGTGACAATACGAAAACATAAGTTTAAAGTTTAAAGTATATTCTGCCAAGAAAGTACTCTATCACATTAATTTTCTAACCGATTTTGAATAAAATGTTCAAAATCAGATTAACGATATTAGCATGCCCAAAATCATCGAAAAAGATAACTTAAATCTTTTTATTTTTAACACCCATATTTTTGGAAAACTATATCGATATGAAAAACACATCGAAAGCAAAATACCAATGTCAATATACAGATTTTTCTAGTGGACAATATCATTTTTTTTAAAAACATTTTTGCCATCCCTAGAGCCACTGCGATCACTCTTGTGGGCGTTGTCAGCAATCCGTGTCAACTGAACACGAATCTGGCGGCGGGTCGTAAATCTTTTCCGATGCGGAGGGTTTTATGGCTGTCAATCGCGAGTGAACTTTCACTTCTTTCAATCACACTCGCTTCTCTTTTCTCGTACATTTCGGATCTTTATCGTTTATTCAATTCACTCAGCTCGTTCCGTTTGTGATTCCATCCTTCATTCGCTTGATCACTTCACTACACCACACGTTTCTTTCTTTTTATGCTATTTCTCATCTAGATTTTCAATTGCTTCTCTCCCATTCTTCTCCTAGTTTTCCCTTTTCTTTCTATTTCTCACTCGAATTTTCTTTACACCATCCTCCCGACACTTCAAAATCAAATTAATATTTTTAGATATACTGTCTGTTCTGTATCACCATCCATTCTATAACTAAAGAACGTACTTAATACAATTTACCAACAAAAATGTTCGGAGTAAGACAGGGCAAGGTGTCTCGAGATGTTTTCCAAACATTTGTAGGCCAAAAAATCAAAACTGGAGACTGCCTGAATAAAAAATCCCAGATGGGTCACCTAAATCAACACCCAATTCAGGTCCTTGTCCGAAGATATTATCCACCTGAACACCATACAGGTTCAAAGGAAATAGCGTTCTCTTTTTTCTTCGCAGGCGCCCGCGCCAACACGACACGAGCACGGGGGTCAGGGTCAGCGGAAGGCGGGCTATCAGGGGTCAGAGGTCATCCGCCTCCGGACAAAACGACCTCCAGAGTTCACGGCACGCTGGCCAGCAAACGGACGGCGCGCGCTACCACGATTGAATGATTGCTTCTCGGTTCCGGGAGCGTCAACTGTTTTGGCCACTCGTGAGTGCAGTACATGCTGTAGCTGGGAGGTTGCGATATGCTCTCCCCGCTGCATTGGGAAATCCAGCGCCGTCGTACACTTCTTGCGAGTTTCCCGTGTCAGGTATCTCCATCACCGGAACACTTAACTTCGATTTATTTACAATGGCACTTAACGTTTAATCAGCTGTTGTGGTGACATCCAATCGGGAGCTTGAACATCGCCACTGTTACGTCACTGTAGTTACGTTCGTGCTTCCGATTGGATGACACCAGGGACATTGAGTGCCCTGGAGCGTTAAAGCTCTATCGATATTCTGCGCATGCGCAGATCAAGTTTCGCATCTCTTTAGTGCAACTGAGCCTGCGCAGAAGAACAATAGAGCTGGCCGCTATGGCGTGCACAAACTTCCCACCGTAACATCTGACTTAAGTCAAGTGCACCTACAAATAAGTCGACGTATATCCTGAATGTTTGGTAGAGTATGGCGTGTAAGTGTAATAGAATGTAAGTAAAGGGAGAGGATAGGACAGGGAAGAGGAAGGAAGGATCGTGCTGTGGCCCGTTTGTTAGGGCGCTGCTTCTCGTAGTGTTAAGAGAAACCTCGGAATAATTCCAATTAGAGCAGCCAGCCGTTAGAATTCTCCCCACTGCGATTGAATTCGACATGGTTTTCTTAGCTAACGTAGAAACTTTGCTAGCTTCGGGACCCTAACTCTAGTATCACCCGGTCAGAAATGCTGCACTGGTATCAATTGATGTCCCGCCGGAACACTTTAATGGAGAAAATTTAATTTCGAGACGGATGCAATTCACCTCCTTGCAATCCGAACACCGTAACAGACACCATAGAACAATACCCTGCTCGATCACATAAAGAGCAATACAAAATTTGGGAAATTTCTATCGTCCCGAATCTTCGAGTTCACTAAGAAGGTGGAAGAACCTCCTCCGCTCTGTATTCAGAATTCAACTTGCATATGGTTTAAGGTAGGGATCCCAGAATTAAGAAAACATGCACGTAAACAGAAACTGATAATACCGAAAACAGTTTATTTTACGTCAAAAACAGTTTAAAATCAATAAATGAAAACAGCATTGATTCGCCTCAATGTGTTGTACCTAGAATAGTTCAAGGGAAAATTTCGCCCGAATCCCGCGTACGTTCACACTAAAATCACTCGATGGAAGTCCGTAGTTTCGTTCGCCCTAACGTCACGTGCGAAAAGGGCATGTCCAAGGAAACAGACCGTCAGAATCTCAGAAGAAAGTGCTCGTCAGTTCAAGAGATGATTATAATTCCTTGATACGAAGAAGTTGAAATGTCAAGACTAGCAATACAAAGTTGGTGAATTTGAAGAAGAAGAAGAAGAAGTAGAAGAAGAAGTAGAAGAAGGAGGAGGAGGAGGAGGGGGGGGAGAAATAGAAGAAGACGAAAGAGAATAAGGCGTAGAAGGGGAAGAAGAAGAAAAAGAAGAAGAAGAAGAAGGGGAAGAAGAAGACGAAGAAAGAGAAAAAGGTGAAGAAGAAGCAGGAGGAGGATCAGGAGGAGGAGAAGTCGAAGGAGAAGGCGTAGAATGGGAAGAAAAAGAAATAAGGCGAAGAAAGAGAAGGACGAGGAGGAGAAAACGAAGGAGAAGAAGAAAGACACGCACTATTACGGGATTTGGCCTGAAATGCTCCCCGCCAACCGGCCCAAATCGCAACTTCGAATTTTTGGAGTCAGCCCAAGAGCATCGACGTTCATTCAGGATTCAACTAACAGAGTATCAACGATAACGAAAAAAAAGAATACTGCGTCGTCGTGACTTCGCCGGAAAAGCTCCACCAAGTGCGATCGGGTCCAAGTCGCCACTTGAACCTCGGGAGTCCGGGCTCCGAAAAAAGCGCCGGCGGCAGCTGTTGAGCGACGACGCGCCGCGACGCGCCGCGACGCCGCTCTCCGGGGGCGTTGGCAGCGGCCGGCGGCCTGGAGCGCCTCCAGCGCCCCCTGGCAGCGCCTCCGCCACTAGCACCGCCCCCGCTTCCGCCACTGCCAACTCCTCCTCCACAACCATCCATCCTCCGCCCTCACCACCACCACCACCACCACCACCCTTGCTTCCGCCAATGCCACCACCTCTACCAACACCATCACGACATCATTACCACTGCTGCCTTCGCCTCCACCACCACCGTAACTCCCGTTTCCGATTTCGCCACCACCTCCGCCACAACCACCCCGCCTCCGCTTCCACCAGAACCGTCTCCACCACTACCTTCATCTCCCTCTCGCCACTAGCATGGCCCTCGCTTCCGCCACTGTCACCATCTCCGCTCCATCCCGACCTCCTCCCGCCGCAACTATCGCCTCGCTTCCTCCTGCATCTTTACCCGCGCCATTTTCATCGCCATCAGAACTACCACCACCACTTCCCGCCTCCCCCACTACCGCCGCTCCTTCCCCTCCGCCGTCTTCGCCATCATCACACCTCCACCAGTACCCTCGCCCACGTTTATTGCCTCGCCTCCGCCCTCACCTCCTCCCTTACCTCCATTTCCCCTGCCACCGCCGTCGCCTCCTCACAACTCCAACACTACCCCATCTCCGTCCCCTTCCCACACCTCTGCCACCGAACCCACCACCACCACCGCCTCCACCTTCACCTCCCCCACCACCATCACCGCCAGCGCCCGCTCCCACGCCCGCGCACATGAAACATGCAGGAGGCGCCGCGGCCCGCCAGCGACGACGGCGCCGCGACGCGACGCGACGCGACGCGGCGGCCGCTCCGGCGCTGGCAGCCAGGCGGGCGGGCGGGCGGGCCCACGGCGGGCGCCGATGGTGCCGATACGGACGTCAGCTCACACACAGGCCGAGGCGCAGCGAGCGGTTTGCCTATTCACCACAGGCCATTCTATTGGTTTACGTTTGTGCCCCCTGTTAATAGCTTAGTGAATGGGTGAATGTACTCGAACCCCAAACCGCCCGTTCTTGCATACATGTATTCTAGTACAAAAGCTTGAACTGATGAATGACAAAATGAATAAGCGAATAAAGAGCAGTCAAAGAGCAGATAAAGGACAGCACTTTAAATCTCAAAATTTACGAAAGTTTGAATCTAATGTCGTTTCCTCTCATTTTATTGAAATTAGACAAAATCGACCTTATTTACAAATTTTTAGTACTGTAGCGATACCAATTTGATCATACAAAATTTCATAAGGCTGAGGGCAGTTGGGAAATGAACAGACAGCGTTGCACGTGCAACCTCGCTTATCGCGACACTCGTTTGCGCCCCCGGCACATTAAGAAAGTCGTTACAAGGGTCAGTCGTCGAAAGATTCACTGCGAGACGCACGTGGCCGCCCCGGCCAGCTGCAGAAATTTCTAGAACGCTCTTGAAATCGACATCCAGGGAATCCCAGAGCAATAAATTCTTTCACGGACAACGCCTGTCTTGTGCAAGCATGTTCTAGAAGGAATAGGAAAATTCTACACGCTCACAGTGACGCAAAGAGTTGAAACTTACGTGGCTTCCCCGTCGCAATTGGCTGAAATAACATAATGCGCCATTTCTTTTGGCCAATAGCGACGCGACTATCATAGGAGCTTGAACACACAAAAAAATTGGGTGGGGGCAAAAGTTAACCTAATACAATTTCAACTTACAAAAATCAGAAGACGCAGGGCAGTCGGGGGAGAAACTTCTCTGGGGGGGATATTCTTCGGTCAGAGGCAAGTGCGCCTCTGTCGGACTTAGAAAATTTCAGAAGAGCTTGGGCATCAGACGGGGCCAGAAGGGAACTAGACGCAGGGCAGTCGGGAGAGAAACTTCTCCTGGGGAGTAATTATTTCATGGGGGAGAGACCAGTGTGTCTCTGCAAGACTTAGAAAACTTCAGTGCGAGCCTGAGCTTTGGGGCTGATAACAATTGGGAGAGAATTTCTCTGGGGGGTATTATTCGTCGGTTAGAGGCAAGTGTTCCTCCAAAAGACTTATTAAAAGGGGCAAGACGCAGCGAGTAGACTGCAGCAGGGAGAGAAAATTCTCTGGGGGGTGTTATTCGTTGAAGAGAGGCGAACGTATCTGAAGGATTTCAAGACTTTCTAAAATTGTATTTGAGAAGGACACATAGTTATTTACTCCGTGCCTGAGGTCGGGAGAAAATCCCGACGATCTTCAAGTTCTACCAGAATCTACCAGAATCTGCCAGAATCTACCAGACAGCGCGGTCAAACTCCGTTGAGCGCCGCAGACGCCGTCGCTCCACTGGTGACGTCACGAGAGGGCCGCTCAGCTGTTGGAGAGGGGTGGCACCGCCACCGCTGCGTTCCTGCCAAGGCCGCAACCGCCCCCCCTGGTCTCCGCCGGGTCCGTCCCGGCTGCATAAAAGAACCGTTCCCAAGGCAGTATAAACCCAGGGCATTCACCCCTGTCAGACCTATGTAACGCAGTGCCGCGCTATGGCACACTGATTTGTAATTTTTTTTATTATTACCATTGTAATGTTAAGGATAATTCTTTCTAGTTTTTTAAGCTTTACTGTGATGTCTAACATCTAATTTTCTTTTCTTTCTAATTAATCTCTTCATTTCTTTTCTTTTTTTTAATTTTTCAATTTGCAAATGTAACTTCCCTGGGGCATTTTAAATTATTTTGCCCAGGAATAAAAGTGATTTTTACCAGTGATCAAAGTGTTTCTTTCATGTTACCAGTATCTGTTTAACGATTCCTTCCATCACCGACTGAGCTAACAACCGGCGCCGCTTACCGGGCGTTCTCTCCCGGGGGGTGTTACAATTGGCGCCCAACGTGGGGCTCGACGGCCTAATAATTGAGGTTTTCCACGCCCAAATTTTAAAGTTAAATTCAACTAAATTTTTGTTATAAATGGATGGAAGGACATTGTTACGAGAGAAACAATTTGTGAACTGGTGATAAGTTGCTTTATTATTGTATTTTGTTTGTGAGTGTTGTTGTGTTGTGCTTCGTGTGTTGTGACTACCGAGTGCGCGATTCACGCGAAATATCCAAAATGCTGGACGAATCGGGTATCGATGTGGCAGGAGATAGTAGTTCGGGGGAACAATCGCCGCCCGTGACCACCATCAGTGACTTCGCGCAAATCCTCATGAAACAGATTGCAGAGGTTAAGGAAACCCTATCGAAAGAAATGTCAGAAAAACATTCTGAAAGTAACGACAAACTCATGAAACAAATTTCAGAGGTTAACGCAAAAATTTCAGAAAATAAGGAATCCTTCACGAAACAAATGTCGGAAAGTAAGGAATCCTTCACGAAACAAATTTCGGAAAGTAAGGAATCCTTCACGAAACAAATGTCGGAAAGTAAGGAATCCTTCACGAAACAAATGTCGGAAAGTCAGGAATCCTTCACGAAACAAATGTCAGAAAAACATTCTGAAAGTATGGAAATCCTCTCGAAACATTCGCAAACATTTGACCGGCTGGACAGCTGCTTAGCTGACCACGCCGCAAAATTCGAAAGATTGGAGGCAAAATTTAATTGCGAGATTGGAACAGTGCGGAACCGTCTCGATGCTAGATTTGATAAAATTGAAAATAGTGTAGGAAACCTGGTTAAAGAAATACAAAGTTCGAGGGCTGAAGTAAATCCGCATTTTGGGAATATTCAGGCAGAAATTAGTCAGAAGCTCCAAGTAGGTGATAGCAAAATTGAAGCGCGCTGCGAGCCAGTTATCGGAAGTATTACCGAGATTAGGGCAGAAATGAGCGGAGAATTGACCAGAATTGAACCCAAATTTAGCACAGAAGTCAGCCAGTTTCATGAAAAATTCGAGAAATCAGGTATCATTGACAGGGAAAATATCAGGAAAGAGGAAGAAAATCTAAAGAGGGAAATTCGCCAAAATTTAAAATGGTTATTGAAAGAGGGACTAGAGAAGGAAAAGGGAAATAACCCGACGGTACATTTGCTGGGCGTATTACATCTGAGATTCTCTTGGATTCCTCCGCAGAATCTGTGTTTCTGGGGCAAACAGAAAGAAAATCCAAAACCACCCTGGCCTCACCAAACGGCTTTCATTTTTTCTAAGTTTATCAATTTTCTAAAATTTTGTTAGATTTAATTAAAAATAGCATTCTATTCCTAAATTACAATGGTAAATAAAATTTTGCTAGAATAACGGGTAAAAGCATCTACTTCTGGTATCGCTATTTTTTTAATTTTTACTTAAACAAAAAAAATTCTCATTTTTCGAAATTTAATTTCTCGAACTCCAATTTTTTTTTATTCGGAGGGGAAGGCTAATGTAGCGATACCAATTTGATCATACAAAATTTCATAAGGCTGAGGGCAGTTGGGAAATGAACAGACAGCGTTGCACGTGCAACCTCGCTTATCGCGACACTCGTTTGCGCCCCCGGCACATTAAGAAAGTCGTTACAAGGGTCAGTCGTCGAAAGATTCACTGCGAGACGCACGTGGCCGCCCCGGCCAGCTGCAGAAATTTCTAGAACGCTCTTGAAATCGACATCCAGGGAATCCCAGAGCAATAAATTCTTTCACGGACAACGCCTGTCTTGTGCAAGCATGTTCTAGAAGGAATAGGAAAATTCTACACGCTCACAGTGACGCAAAGAGTTGAAACTTACGTGGCTTCCCCGTCGCAATTGGCTGAAATAACATAATGCGCCATTTCTTTTGGCCAATAGCGACGCGACTATCATAGGAGCTTGAACACACAAAAAAATTGGGTGGGGGCAAAAGTTAACCTAATACAATTTCAACTTACAAAAATCAGAAGACGCAGGGCAGTCGGGGGAGAAACTTCTCTGGGGGGGATATTCTTCGGTCAGAGGCAAGTGCGCCTCTGTCGGACTTAGAAAATTTCAGAAGAGCTTGGGCATCAGACGGGGCCAGAAGGGAACTAGACGCAGGGCAGTCGGGAGAGAAACTTCTCCTGGGGAGTAATTATTTCATGGGGGAGAGACCAGTGTGTCTCTGCAAGACTTAGAAAACTTCAGTGCGAGCCTGAGCTTTGGGGCTGATAACAATTGGGAGAGAATTTCTCTGGGGGGTATTATTCGTCGGTTAGAGGCAAGTGTTCCTCCAAAAGACTTATTAAAAGGGGCAAGACGCAGCGAGTAGACTGCAGCAGGGAGAGAAAATTCTCTGGGGGGTGTTATTCGTTGAAGAGAGGCGAACGTATCTGAAGGATTTCAAGACTTTCCAAAATTGTATTTGAGAAGGACACATAGTTATTTACTCCGTGCCTGAGGTCGGGAGAAAATCCCGACGATCTTCAAGTTCTACCAGAATCTACCAGAATCTGCCAGAATCTACCAGACAGCGCGGTCAAACTCCGTTGAGCGCCGCAGACGCCGTCGCTCCACTGGTGACGTCACGAGAGGGCCGCTCAGCTGTTGGAGAGGGGTGGCACTGCCACCGCTGCGTTCCTGCCAAGGCCGCAACCGCCCCCCCTGGTCTCCGCCGGGTCCGTCCCGGCTGCATAAAAGAACCGTTCCCAAGGCAGTATAAACCCAGGGCATTCACCCCTGTCAGACCTATGTAACGCAGTGCCGCGCTATGGCACACTGATTTGTAATTTTTTTTATTATTACCATTGTAATGTTAAGGATAATTCTTTCTAGTTTTTTAAGCTTTACTGTGATGTCTAACATCTAATTTTCTTTTCTTTCTAATTAATCTCTTCATTTCTTTTCTTTTTTTTAATTTTTCAATTTGCAAATGTAACTTCCCTGGGGCATTTTAAATTATTTTGCCCAGGAATAAAAGTGATTTTTACCAGTGATCAAAGTGTTTCTTTCATGTTACCAGTATCTGTTTAACGATTCCTTCCATCACCGACTGAGCTAACAACCGGCGCCGCTTACCGGGCGTTCTCTCCCGGGGGGTGTTACAGTACACCCGTTTGTTTTTTTGTTTTTGTGGCTTTCTTCTTTAGATACGACATATCAAGTGTCCCCTACACTGCAATTAGTATGTAAACAGCTTATGTATTTATCAACATTCAATTAATGTTTAAATTGAGGCTAAAGTTATGAATGAATTAAAGAAAGAGTGATTCCTGAATCAACGAATAAAAAGGAATGATATTAATTACAATAGAGAACCTTAATAAATTTAACAAAGTCACCGGTAGTCTGATATCTCGATTTCCTGTTGCACCTCTTTAGTTTCCATGCACACTTAGTATTCAGGAACTAGGGTGTATTGGCGAAATGAAGAATTCAATTTTTTCTTCCCTACAACATATGCAAGACATGGATTTTCGATTATATCACTATAGAATGAATGCGAACAGAAAAATTGCAACGAAATTACTTCGTCCATTCTGAAATTCATTCAAACAGAAAAACTGGATATTGAACCACGATTTCGAAGACGTGGAAACAAGCATTCTTATTGTTGTATGGGGCTGCTCCGTCACGAAGGAATAACAAGGAAGATTTGAAAACATCTTTAGTGCGCATACCCTGCCACCAGGGGCCAATTGCGCTGCTCCGCTCCGACGGGTTTAAATGGTCGTCGCTCATCCAATTGCGTCGTGTGTCAGGTGCGATTAAGACTCCATCCAGCACGGACCCGGGAGACCCAGGATGTAGGAGTAGAGCCTAATGGATGTACAAGCATAGGAGCGTCACCACTAAGGGAAGGTTACCTTTCATTATTGAAAAGTCTCCCTTCGTTGTTCTTCCCTCTTCAAATTAGCTCCCTCTCTTTGGGTTAGATTCTCGTTCCCTTGTGCCCCCTCTTCGACCGTTCAACCGTTATTCCGTTCATCACTGTCCGCCGGTCTGTCTGTCTTGTCTCTGAATCTCTCGTTCTGTGTCTGTCAGTCTGTACGGGTTCAATCCCCGTGCCGGCCATTCTGACCGAGGTTTTCGTGGTTTACTGTCGGTCACCCAGACGAATGCTGGTATAGTTCTACTGAAAGGCCACGAAAAGGCGTCGCTAAACGAATTCGTTAACTACGTGAAGTCACGATGCGTTAAGCGAATTCGAGACTCCGCGGGTCCCTGGTTGGGTGACTTATTAGGAACCCCGGGATTTCACGGCGCTGATGCCAACTGTCCTTTACGGGACTTATAATGGCTAAATACAAATACACTCCTCCTCACTCCAACATGAAACGCGTCCTAAAGGAGCTGCTCGTGTGAGTAGTTACTCTAAAAAAGAAACCATTTTGACCGGTCGGGAAACCAATGAATGTTATCCAGAGCGATTTGACATTGCAAGAGATAATTATGAACCCTTTTTCAAATGAGCCTACTGTAAACGAACGCACTGACAAAATAACTGCATAGACATAACCTGTAGTTCTGTTGCCAAGCAGCAGCTTTCAAAGCGCTCCCTTCTTACAGTAATCTCTCTATACCTAGACGGCGTCCATCCAAGTGAAGGCTACCTCTCCCATCTGAACTCCTTCCTCCCCTCCCCCCTCTCTCATCGTCTTGGGCGCAAGAAAGCGCGACGCACCCGCTGCCAGAGGAATGTTGGGGCGTGAGCGGACTATGAAAGACGTCGAACTGTGGCGACAATGACGACATTCACAACACACACTTATAATGATCACGATAGCCTCTCACTGGGGCAATAACCATAAAAAATGTTGGCAATAACAATGACACAGTAAACCACCAAGACCAACGAGAGCAGCCAGGAGTACGTGATAGTTGTAGAAAAAGAAGAAAGAAGGTGTTCCAGGTAGGGGTTGAATGCCCGAGCTCTGTAAAGGTCCGGTTTCTCCCTCGGGTAATGTCTATTCTTAGCACAACTCACTTGCGGGGAAAATGCTTCGGTAAGCGTACTTGATTGGTGTGCATTGATACTACGACTGCCGGCGAGATGTATGTTTCTTCTCTCGTATCTAGCTTTGAAACACGGGGGTAACGCAAATAACTTGTCTCGAGTAACGAGTCTCGCCTCTTAAACATTTCAATTGTCGTCCACAAAAAAAGGGAAATGCAGGCGGTTGGTCAAGACTTTATGAGCACATGCGTGTAACGGTTTTCAACGATGGAATTTCTGCTCAGCATGAAGCGAGATGTCGTGAACGCAAACAGCTTTGAAGCCTATGCACCCGCGTGATTTTTATCCATACGTTACTCAAACATAGGAGCACGACATCTCATCTAATAGAGACGGGACGACTTGTGGCTTGGAATGATAATTGCGTGCGCGCCAACTGTCAAGGTCATTAATCCCGAAGGTGTAGTGAATGCAAGCTCGGGAGGTGGCGGTGATGTTCTCCCGCTGGATGATGGCTTCCCGCTGGATGGTGACCTACCGCCGGCTACCAGGTTTTCGCTAACCTAGTATTTCCCATCAGCGGGGCACTGCCCCAGCCGAGATAAAGTCTAAGCTCCCGACATCCTGTAGTGCATGCCTCCCGACATTGTGTAGTGTGTGTAAGTGTGTGAGTAACGGGTAGAATAAAACAAGAAATGAAAAGGAAAGATCGCGTTGCCCGCTTGATAGGGAACTGCTCCGGCATTCGCCTGGTGTTGACAGGAGAAACCACGGAAAACCACCGGAAAAGCATCCGGTCGCTAGAATTCTCCTCCAGACAGCCACTAAATTCGTCATACTATCTAACTAGTATCGAAAACTCTGTCACGTCTGATCCATCGTCATTTGTAACATTTTCAAATAATTTTCCATTTAATCATTCGACCCTTTCCGGATAGGACAAGGAGGTTTAGTCACGGGCAGCATAATAATTAATCAGATCGATAAACGTCACGATAATTGAAACGGTGCCGGATTGTAGCGGGGAATATACACTGCTATCGATAAACAATTAGTATACGTAAATACACCCGAAACGATATACATAGTATAAACGAATAGTATATGCGATCACGGGAATTGACCTAGTGTTTAATAGTACCATCTTGCACTATGAAATCAGAAGGACATCTATTAATGTAACATCTTAAACGAAAAACGATGTGCAAAATGCAACTAACACATAAAACTTTATAGTGAGTATATTGATTAGGTCTAGTTTCACACAGTGAAAGACTGTATCTCACCAGTGGCCCCGCTTCAGATCTTGCAGTCGAATCTTGCCTCAGAAGCGAGAAAGCGCAACGCCGCCTCTGCCAGGGGAATTTGGATATGCTCTCGGCGGCGGCGGCGGCGGCGGTGGCGGTGGCGGGGCTCGTGACTGAGGTGGCGGTAGTGGACAGGCGAGAAAGACTCGGGCAGTGGGAGGCACGCCGAGAAAAAGGTTAATGAACTGGTAGTAAAAGAACAGGAGGGAGAAGAGAAGGATAAGCAAGAGTACGAAGTGAAGGAGGAGCAGACGAAGAAAGTGAAGAGGAGCACACGAAACAAGTAAAAGAGGAGCACTCGAAACAAGTAAAATAGGAGCACACGAAAAAGGTGAAAGAGGAGCACACGAAAAAGGTGAAAGAGGAGCACACAAAAAAGTGAAAGAGGAGCACACAGAAAAGTGAAAGAGGGGCAGACAAATTGAAGGCAGAGAACGAAGATAGACGTGAAAGAGACGGGGAGAATGAAAGAACAAAGACGGAGGAAGAACAGAGGAACAGCATATGGAAGATGGGGAGAGTAGAGACGGGTGGCAATGTCCAAAGAGTCGACGGGAGCAAAGACGATGTCGGGTCGGAGGCGATGCATCAAGACACAAGGAGATGAGGTGGGCAAAGCGGTAAAATAACTTGCAATAGAGTAGAGAAAAGAGGAAGCGGAGGAAGAAAAGAGGATTGGAGCAAGAGGAAGACCAAGACGAAACAGACGACCAAACAAGAACGAAGACAACGCGGGAGAGAAAGGAAAACAGGAAGGGGAAAAGAAAGGAAGCAGAGAAGAAAAAGGTATTTATAAAGAATATAGAATGCAAATAGCATTTACAGATCGCGTAGAGGCAGAGAGGTGGACGACGGGAGGGTGGAAGGGGAGCCGGAGACGCTCGTCCGAGGCAAAGCACGCGCGAGGCTGCCCGCACGAGCGGAACGCGGCTGATCTGGCGCATCCAATGGCTACGATCGCCAGCCGCCCCACGCACTCGCCACGCGCCACCCACGCAAACCACGCCGCTCCACCTCTTCGCAACCACCACCACCACCACCACCACCACCACCACCAGCACTCCACCTCAACACAACCACCACCACCACTCCACCTCATCACAACCACCACCACCACTCCACCTCTGCACCACCAACACCACAACCAGGAGCACCAACACCACCCCAACAAAACCCTCCCCACACCAACCACCTGCACCACTACTCCATGTCCGCACCACAGCAACCATCAAGACTACCAATACTACTCCACCTCCCCCCAGCAACCACCACCACACCACCTCTGCACACTCACCAACCCCATCGCCCTCACCATTTCTCCGTCCAACCACCACCACCAACACCACTCTACCTCCGCGTCACTTCCACACTACCAGCAGTACTGGCCCTATGCACCACATCCACCTCCACTCCACCACTTCTTCCTCCGCCATTACCACTAGCACTTCACTTCAGCACCACCACTACAACTGCACCTCCACCCCACCACACGACCTCCACCATCACATCGCACCACCGCATCCATCACCACTCCGCCTCTTTCCACCACATCACGATCGCAACCCGTCTAGCACGATATTACAGAAGAAGGATCAAACAAGCTGTGAAAGCCATTAATATGTATTTTTGAATCTCTGAAATTGAAGTCTTGTCTTTGAAATACGTGCAAGAACATATCAGAAGATTCATACCGGCATGATAAATCAATATAAAGAGCCAACATTGTTAAAGGATGTTAAACACCATGCGCTAATCAAAAAGCAAGTGTACGGGCCGGAAATAGGCATCACTTTTGAGATAGCCAAGCTTAGCGCAGGATGATTTTCTCTCCACAACGGTCTTACCATTTCATGTTACAAGTTTCACTTCAGAGGACGAGACAATAGCGGACCTATTTCCTTTCCCGTGCAATTATCTACATATGTTCGACAACTATTACATGAGCTGCCTCTCAAAACTGCATTTGTATTACTTCCTGTTTTTTTCCAATTTATTAATTAGTAATAAAAGCTCTTAAAAAGACAGGAAAAAGTATAAACGATGGCTACTGGAATAAATACAATGAGGACAGAGTCAATAAATACTGATCTTACGTTGCTAGTCTCATCGCATCAAGGTATCCTCCCAACCAGAACGTAATAATATTCAGAGACTGTCAAGGCACCGGATTAAGAAATCAGTGTACGGACACAGCCAATCTGGCAACGGATCATGATCGGGCGTACCATAAGCGAGAAAGCGCGACGAGGCGCATGCCATAGGAACCACAACTCCTCTCTAGAATGTATTAGCAAACTAACCGGCGTTGCTCGGACTCTCTTCATAACGAATCCTTGAGAAAGGGGAAGATTAATTCTATAAAAACCACCTAAGATTTCTATTTTTAATATAATTGGTTCAAATTTTAACAAAATACTATTTTTTTAAAATTTTATTTTACAGTACTATGAGAGTCTTTGCAATGTTTCGTCTATAAGATTTACAGTATTTGCAATTAGATTAAAATGTTTATCTTATGCACTGCTTCTGGCGTCTAGCGAATCTATTAAGTAATAGTTTTGCATCACACCACTAGCCTCTGGCGGAATATATTTGGAACCAATTTGTTCTTAGCGACAGGCGAAATATTAAGATCGTGGAACATCTCTCAACATATTATTTAATTATTTATTTTCCGTATTTGTGTTGTTTTAATCTTTACCACACATTGCAATTACTCGGCGACAATCCAGAAGAAGAAGAACCTTCGTAGAAAAAAATAGTATCTATTTATACACTACTTTTTGTGGTATCGATGTCGGTTACATGTCGCTGAATGCCCCGTTATTAGTATTTATTCAGCGTCTGCAGGCGCTTTTGACCACACGCGATGTCTTGTCGCATTGTTCCGACATCCGGGTTTCTCGTGTCGCCCACAGGAACTCACCAATTTCTCTCGACAAACTTGGAATGCTTAATGATCCTTATTGATCCTATGAATTAAATCCTCTTAGTGCATACAAATAACAACGATGTTGCATTCTAAAAGACAATTGCGGAAGTATTTGCACTTGACAAGCATTATGCATGTTTGAAAATATGTTAATGTTCTTATAACTGTCAAATAATTCTCGTAAAATGCTGTTGTACGCGTGTAGTGTTGAGAAGCTTTATAGCACACCCTTCTCAATACACCTAATTACCAAGAGTAAGAGTAAGTTATTAATGGCAAACGAATTCACAATGGCAACAAAATCACATGGCACTCTGATTTCTGCATTTTCTAGCGAGAATGTCTTTGAAAACAATAAAAATAAAAAGAATGTAAGGTGTGATCACGAAAATGATATACGGAGTGAATGGCAAAGATAATGCTGTCTGCCACATACAACACAAATTATAATTTAAAATATATATTTATAATGGAGACGAAACACTGAAATACATTGAAAGCTGTCGGATAAAACTGCTTGTTTTTCTTTTTCTTTCTTTCTCTTATTCTACCGGAAGAGGTGGCTGAAATCAACTGTGCCTCTCTGACCGGGAGCTCTGTAGTTAGAGTCTCGGCGGTGTAGTGTCAAGGATTTTCCACACTAGCTAGACAGCTAGGGCGAATTCAGTCGCTGTCTAGAGAAGAATTGTTGCGTCCGGCTGCTCTAATCAGCATGTAGTTTCTCATGGTTTCTCCGATCAACATTAGGTGGATGTCGGAGAAATCCCCCAACAAAGGAATCAACGACCGCGTGCGATATTTCCTTCCTCTTCCTTGTCCTCTCCTCCCCCCTTTCACTTACATTTACTACACTACCATACATGCCGGTAAACCGGTCGGGAACTTAGAGCTTGTCCTGGCTGGGGCGGTGCCCCCTTGGTGGGAGATATCTGATTGGGGAAAACCAGCAAGCCGCGCACGATCGACGCCAAATCTCGCCATTCAGGCTCCCACAGACCGGCACGGAAGACCCGCAGCCTACGCGGAATGGCCGATGTGGACATTTACCGTCACGTGGCCACGTGGTCTGAATGAGCACGTTCAGACCTGCGCGGCAGCGGATCGGCAGCATTTATTATGTGCGGATTTCGGAACGCAGTCGGGTGCGTTTCGACCGCTGCCGAGTTTCGTGAAGTCCGCCCGCCTTCGGGAGTCTTCGCTCATCTCTGGTTCGAGCTCCCTTGCCTTTATTTACCGGATGAGGTAAACTGTCACCAAACGACCGTCACCGACGCTCCCGTGTAAACGGTGCTGAGGTGCCCGGCGGCGAATCTAGCGCGGAGCGTGCCGCGCCTCACCCACTGCGGATTTCCCGCGCCGAAAATCATCCTCTACAATTACGGGACTAAGGATCTTAGGACTCGACACGTCCAAATTCACTATTAAATCAATCTTTATCTGCTTCATTCTTGTCCCAGCAAATATTATTCCACCGGAGACCTTAGTATATCTCGTAATAATCGCACGAGTCCTTTTCGGAATCGTGCAGCCCTTCGCGTTAGAGTCCATCTCCGCAAACAATAACGCAACGCGCCGCGTCGCGCCGAGGCGAGCGTGCTCTGGAAGCGGGGCTGCGCGCAGTGAATGGCGAGGAGGGCCAAGCGTTTAGGCATGCGCGTCGCCGCCCGCATCTGTCGCAAGCGCCGTCGCGCCGTTTGTCACGGGTGCCCCCGCCCGCTGCCACGGGGCTCCGTCGCGCATAGCCAAGCGCCGCGCTCGGCACCGGCGGCGGGGTCGAGTTACCCGCGCGCGAGGGAGGTTCCGGTTGGACGGCACGAGGGGCGTGCTCACGTGCATTACTTGCCATAGGAAACTGCACATGTTTATCTATATAAGAGCGAATGTCGACTTGCCCGACCTGACTGTCATGCCTGAGTGGACTGTCTTGCCTGAGTTGCCTGACTTGGCCGACTTAACTGAGTTCATCGACTTTGCCGACTTGACAGAGTTGACTGACTTGACCGACTTGGCAGAGTTGACCGACTTGACAGTTCACTGGCTTGACCGACTTGAGAGTTGACTGACTTGACCGACTTGACAGAGTTGGCTGGCTTGACCGACTTGACAGAGTTGGCTGGCTTGACCGACTTGACAGAGTTGGCTGGCTTGACCGACTTGACAGAGTTGGCTGGCTTGACCGACTTGACAGAGTTGGCTGGCTTGACCGACTTGACAGAGTTGGCTGGCTTGACCGACTTGACAGAGTTGGCTGGCTTGACCGACTTGACAGAGTTGGCTGGCTTGACCGACTTGACAGAGTTGGCTGGCTTGACCGACTTGACAGAGTTGACTGACTTGACCGACTTGGCAGAGTTGACTGGCTTGACCGACTTGGCAGAGTTGACTGGCTTGACCGACTTGACAGAGTTGACCGACTTGACAGAGTTGACTGGCTTGACCGACTTGACAGAGTTGACTGGCTTGACCGACTTGACAGAGTTGACTGGCTTGACCGACTTGACAGAGTTGACTGGCTTGACCGACTTGACAGAGTTGACTGGCTTGACCGACTTGACAGAGTTGACTGGCTTGACCGACTTGACAGAGTTGACCGACTTGACAGAGTTGACTGGCTTGACCGACTTGACAGAGTTGACTGGCTTGACCGACTTGACAGAGTTGACTGGCTTGACCGACTTGACAGAGTTGACTGGCTTGACCGACTTGACAGAGTTGACTGACTTGGCTGAATTGACTGACTTGACTCAATCGACGCGGGGCCAAACCTCCTAATGCTAGAAAGGAAAAATTTGAAATAAAGGTTCCTATTACAATGCGAATATAACAGGAAATTAATTTTCACAAGCCATTATCTGAAGAAGTGAAATGGGGATTGGTAGTGAATAAACAGCCAGGTAAGGCAAGGCAAGGTCAGGTGGGAGAGGTTGGGGCGGAGATAGGGGTTGAGCAGACAAGAAGAGCGGATGGGGGTGGGGGAGGCGAGGATGACAGGATTTTAAATAAAATTACTTTCATATTACATAATATAATAATCCATTCCTTTCCTCTTCTAAAAGGTGTAACAAATATATACCAAGGCAATTAATGCTATTGACCTATTAATTAATGCTATTGCTTATACTAAGGCTATTAATGAATACTGATTAACCATATCGGTGGCAGAAATTTGCTGATTATCGGAGAGCTTATGGCGCCTGCCGGAATCGAGTTCGAGGGTCGACTCTGGCCACTCACTTCCGTGGTTTTCCTCATCACTTTTAGTTCATCGGCCGAGAATTGCCCTCTTATTTAGCCACGAACAGTGCGAGAAATAAAATAACGAGAAAACAAGGTTTCTGTTACCGTTTCTTCACAAGCACCCATCTCAATCCCAAATTACACACGTTAATCGTGAAGCGTGATCAGTAAAGGTCTATATGCCAATAATAATAATAATAATAATAATAATAATAATAATAATAATAACAATAATAATAATATAAGAAAATTAAATTTAATTTCTTCTAGAAAACTGTTTTGGAGGCATTTCAGTCTCAATTTGATAGTTAGAGGCACAAAATAGAACTGAATATGTCACCCTTTACAGTTACAATAACGTCAGAATTTTCTGATAAAATGATAATAAAATAAACCACAGGTATTTTTTTCCAAAACAATGGGCGGTGCGAGTACATGTAAAGACGAGCACGCTTATCCATGGCTTTGCGATTGTGCCTATGCGTTCACTTACGCTTTGACTTTGCCCTCCCCTTGCACCCTGATTCACGATATTTTTGGAAAAGTAATACAATAACTCTATCTACGAATGCGCGGACTGAAAGGATGTAAGATATACGTCAGCTGTCAAAACATGCCGCTCTCCAGCTTGCAGCAATTCAATGTTGTACTGTGAACATTTTATTTGCAGCAATGTTTCACAGATCTTTTTTTCCTTTCGTGCGCCATTTGTGCGTCTATTTTCTCCATCTTCCTTGCCTTTATTCTCTTTCATTAACTCTCTCCTTGAATCCCTCCTCTTCTCTTTCCATATTTGTGTTAAAATTTAAACGTCACGTAATTCATGTGTTAGAAACAGTTTCTACAAACGCGAGATTAATGATCCTGAGAGCCAACAGCTGTTGAACACGCTTCAGTAAACTTCACAACACGAGAGAGAAAAGGGGGGAAATAGATAGGGAAGGAGTTAAAAGAAGCAATGATAAAAAGATCACTTCATTCATTTAAGCGAAATACGGGAATGTTATTCTCCTCTTTGTTTCATTCTTATTTCCCCCTCGCCTCACATCTATACTCTCCTCATAATCGTCTCGTGAACTTCACATGAATAAGAAAATACACTCTAGTACGGGAGTTAATGACCTCATCCAATTATTAAAGTTGTTCAAGCCATTTGAGTTGGATGATATCTCGAATGCAAATGTTATTGACCCCTTGCTCGCTATTTTCTCAAGCAAGAAAGTGAAGTATCACTAGTCGCATTGTAAACCTTTTTCTATTCTCGCGGTGGTGCGGTTTTCCGTGCCAACACAACGACGGTAAAAAGAACACGAAGCAAAAGAAGTCAAATGAACGAGTTCAGAGGGAGCGGATATCGAATCCCGGATCTGAGAGAGCGCTAGCGGCAATGTAGGAACGTGATGCAGGAACCTGATGCAGTTCAACCTCCTCCTCCTCCTCTTACACTTAGTCGTATGAAGTCTCCTGAAGACCATGAAAATGCATTCGGTTTTTCACATCTCCCATATTCTTCTTCTCCTCCACCTCCTCTTCTTCTCCTTTCTTTCCGTTAAGGTGTAGGGACCAGGTAATTATTTGAATTGCGCCACGTTCGATGTTACCTCTTTCGGCGTTTCCTACACTTCTTCGTTGTATCTGCTGTATTGCTTCACCGTTCTTTCCGCGGACCGCTTTGCTAGGTTTATTCACAGGTCTGTTCTCGTCATCTCCGGGATTCTTACACTTTTAACATCGCCTTTCTAAATGTACATCTTTCCCTATTTTTCCTTTTACGCTATTTCTTTGAAAATCGGGCTTAACCTCTCGTGTCCATGTTGCTATTGGCCTTGTGATTGTTTTTGTTTTACTTCGCTTCATCTTTGTTTTGTTATTTGTTTTTCTGTTATTTTTGGTTTGTAGGGCGGCGGGCTTCAGTACCGCCCCGGGCGGTCCGTGCTCTTGCGGCGCTGAGCTAAAGAAGCCGTCAAACGAGCGGAGCAGGCGGTCCCGGGTTCGATTCTTGGAGAGGCTGGCGCGGTGGCGCCGCGGGCACCGACGGCGGCAAGAGCAACAGCGGCAGGAACAAAAGCAACAGCAACAAAAACAACAGCAGCAACAACAACAGCAGCAGTAGCAACAACAACAGCAACATCAGCAGCACTAACAGAAACAGCAGCAACAGGACCACCAGCAGCAGCAGCAACATCAACAACAGCAGCGACATCAACAACAGCAGCGACATCAGCAACAGCAGCGACATCAGCAACAGCAGCGACATCAACAGTAGCAGCAACAACAGCAGCAGCAGCAGCAGCAGCATCAACAACAGCAACATCAACAACAGCGACACGACAAGCAACAGCAGCAGCAGCAGCAGCAGCAGCAGCGCGCGTTCGTGGAAGCGCGGAGGGCAAAAAGCGGCGCGCGCGGATTCCGCCGCGGAGGGCGCGCGGCGCGTCGAAATAGCCGCGCGGGGCTCCGCGGGCGGCCGCGGCCGCGAGCTGCTTCCCGCAGGTTGCGAAGGTTATTTCGCTCTGACTCCGACTGCACCGGTTCGCAAGTTGCGGAGGTAAGAATAAATATAGCCGGTTAGAACAAAAAACCCTTGTTTTTCTGTTCACAAGGATTTTAATGCTACTTTTTGTACCGGTTATAACGTTTTTTTAATCCAACAGCCGAAAAAAGTAGTAAAACAATAGCTGGGGAAAACTAGTAAAGAGATAAATTAAATATAATAGTAATCCGTGGGTTGGTTTTGTGCGAATGTAGTTAAATTATCAACAGACTGACTTGCATGACATGTGGCGATAATTAGTGTTAACTTTGCTTTCAGATTTACTGTTAAATCACACACTATCGACGCGTGATATTCGAAATATGAGGCACGCAATGAGTAAAATTGCACGTTCGTGTCGTAATGTTTGGAATTTTTTCTCCTAAAGCAGAATGTAAAAGTAAATTATATTTCTTCTGAAACACTGTATTTTTTTCTTTTCAACCCCCATCAATAAATGGAAACCTAAAGAAAGAAGAAAAAAGAAAAAAAGAAAAAAAACTAACTTATTTTTGTTATAACCGCTATCCGTAATCACGGAAGTCTGCAGAGGACACGGATCCAGAATTGGCGAAAGTTATTTCGGACATTCACAAAGTGTGTTAGCTTTACGCCTCCGCGGACCTGATGGAATGGAGCATCCTGAGGCAATCGATGGACAAACCAGGAGTTATGTGCGCAGTATGCAAAGATAAAGTTGGTCACATGTTTTCTAATTTTAAATTAATTCCGTTTAATTATAGGTGCATTCTCAGCAAAAACTCGTAATAAACATTTGTACATTTCATTGCTTAGAAAGAAACTATGTGCTGTTCTTATGTACGAAATGACTAATTCTGTATATTTCGAACGTAAGGATATACGTGGGAATCTAGATAGTTTGAATCTAAAATTGAAAAAAGTTCAAGAAATTGGGAGAGAACTATCGAAAATATGAGTTTCATCAAATATTTAAACTTACAGACTTATCGATGAAGTTGAAGAGGGTTCAAGTTAGCGAGAAATTCGAGTTAGCGATGTTCCAGAAACAACAAACCGACAACACTAGCCGCTACAACATCAAAACAAATCTTGATCTATGGGCAAACTGCACCCGTAAATCCCAGAGCAAAAAAACTAAAGAAAACGCATTAGACAACCACTAAAATCCCGCGATGCCGCACAAACAAAAAAACCGACATCCGTTTTACGTCACTAAATATCTCAGTTGAACATCACTCACCACAACGCAAACGCCGTCTCCATTCGGAGCGCGTCGATGCGCTATGGGCCGGATGGGGAGAAAATGGACAGAAATAGAGTTTTTAACTTTTTATTCAGCCTGAAGATGAAAATAATCATTTCCGGAAGTTTGCTATTATGTTTCACATATTTTTATGCAATGCTATCATATTGTACTTTTATTTGAAAACCGTTATCCAAAAACAATTTTCTGCCTATAAAATAAAAGACCAACTACAGTCTGACAATGTTGTTAAATCTATAGACAGACAAAAAAATAATTTAAATAGAGTTTTTGCACAGAGTGCCGGAAAACGATATGATGTACGGGAGAGGCAATCAAACGACCTTAATTGTTGCAAGAGTTCAAAGCGTTTTGAATTGTTCGTTCTAAGAAAATGGTAAATGGAAGTAATTTCGCGTTGAGAAGGCAAAGAGTGCTCCCAACACTAAAATCCATAATGGCATATCCTCTTGATACACATTTGTTTCACTAATGCTATTGCCACCAACATGATGTTGCATCATGGGAATGACAGAGTTAGCAGCATAGAGTGACGATACATTAGGAAACAATTTCGCTATTGTGACTTGATTGTTACGTGACTTGCAATAGCTGAACCCATTTCTCTGTGGTACCTTTTATTCGTTTGTACTTAAGTATTGTGGAAGGCAGAATCTCTAGATTTTAAACACCAGTACATCTCCTTATGTGTTACTCATATCCCTGATACCTTGAGAAAAAGACAAGGGTAACAGTATGTCTTTAAAAAATGTTTAAAATGTATCGAATATAACGATGCACCAATGTTATTTGAAGAATAATGTGCCTCAAAACATTTCCTTGATGTCTAACGATTTTTCCAAAACGGTCATGACTTTTCTCGGGCTTTGGGAAATTACGAAATTATCTGATTTTTCCTGGTTTTCCAGCAGTGGCCACCGAGTTTCGAAAAATACTTATAAACACCAATAGTCGATACAGAACAAATAATGGACGCGATGAAATTTTATACACCGAGGTGATAGACGAGATGCGAAACCAACCAAGTCTATCATGTGTGATAATGGCCAGATGGGGTTCAATTGTTGATAAGCGATTCCCGCCGAGTCAATTACAAAGTTCATCTGTATCGTAAGTGTAGTGTACGCGTTTTCCTTGAGAGGTGCCGGATGGCGAGATCTGGCGCCGACCTACCGTCGGCTAACCGGGTTTGCCTCAACCAGGTATCTCCCTCCAGTGGGGCACCGCCCCTGCCGGGACAATCTCTAAGCTCCCGAGTAGTCTCCCGGGACAATCTCTAAGCTCCCGAGTAGTCTCCCGGATGTGTGGTAGGGTCGTAATGTAAGAGTATCTGTCAGTAAGGAGTAAGAAAAAGTACAAGGAATGGGATGGAACGAACGCGCGCAGTCCGTGGCCCGTTTGTTAGAGTACTGCTCCGGCGTTCACCTGGCATTCATTGGCGAAACCATGCAAAATTACTGATCAGAGCAGCCGGCCGCTAGAAGTTGGCTCCAGACAGCGACTGAATTCAACCTAGCTACTTTGCTAGAGTCAAAAATCCTGCCATCATCGGGACTTGAACCTAGGGCCTCCCGCTGAGAGGCAATGCAGTGACATCACTTAATGGCCTGAGGCACCTCTCCAAATAGGTGACGTTCAATGTTTCGTAATTCCATATTCTTATGAGTAAAAAAAACATAAAATATGAAATTCATTTTCTTTGATTAGGAGTTTATATACGCCATCTCTACTTACAATCCATTTGTTTCGATTGCTCTTAACGGACGGCGGTCTGTTAAATTCCTTAACGGACCGGCCGTTAGAAGCGGCTTTTCGTTTTTTCCGTTTGTTTACGTTACGTCCTAGCAACCGCAAAAACATGACGAAAATATAATTTTGTCCGCCAGTATCTGCGATCCGGCCCACAGGGGACATCTGACGGCGAGGCGAGGCGCCGGCGCCCTCTTTACGTAACGCGCTCTGTCGGCGGCCGTCTGCCTCGGCGGCGGAGGCGGCCGCTTTGAAGTGCTCGGCGCCAGTCGAGGAGTCTGCGCGAATCAGCGTCTGCCGATGCTCCCTCAGCGCCCATCCACCGCCCGCGATCGCGCGATGTTTCTCACGCGAAGAAATAAGAGCCACGGCTGCACGAACTTTCTCGTATATCATTCGTGAAGAGAGAATTTTGCATCGCTTTTTAAGCCAATTCCGCGCACGGATGAATGTGAGATCCGTTAAAGTTTATGTGGAGAAGGAGTGCAGAAAGCTAACATATATGTAATATGTGTTACAAATATATTCAATTAAATTAAAATATAGTATAGCGTTCAGATGCAACCCGCTACACGCGATAGCTGTCGTGCGTAACTCAAATAAAGGAGAGAGAGAGAGTAGGAAGGGGCTGATAAACATTTTGCAAATTTTACAGCAGAGCGACTTTAAGGAAGGAAACCGTAATATCGGTTATTCATTGATAAACTATAGTCTTTTTATTTAAGAAGAGCCTTCTTCCCCTGTACCCGTCAAATACGATGCCTTTCAGAGCCTTTAAAACCAGATTTTCGGGTCCAGTAGTGTTGACACATTGCCGGCCAAATTACTTCGAATTTGGCGCCTTGTCTTCATTAACAGGGCGTTTGATGTTCTTTGAAGGCGTTTCAAAGGAAAAGACTATACATTTTAAACGTGGCGCCTTCGAGATAGTCTTAATTTTCTCCCAAAACCCGCGCGAATTTCTTCTTCTTTGGTGTCAAAAACATTCATTTCTTTTTGCAAGTTCTTTGAGTCGAATGCAACTTGTTATATTAGTGCGAAGTGCCACCGAAAGATCGCACCAGCTCCCGGCGAAGGTCCACCGGACTTCTCCCGCGTATATTTGCCAAAGGCGAGATGCTTAGAATTTCTATATCAGGCGGCTGATCGCCTCGTCACGACAAGGAGTGCGGAAACAAGCGTTTTGCACGTTTTCAGAATTCGACTCGGAGTGTGCCAGGCACTGTAGGTAATACAATCACGTAGATAAAGGCTACGGAATTCGCAAGGAAACGGCAATTTTCGTGGGCAGAGGTAATTGTGACAACTTCAATACTCTTTGTTTCCTTCGCCAAATAACAATACTTGTAAATTGTGTGTCATTTATTTTCCAGAACATTCTTGTCTAACGAGAGAACTACTGCGACAGAAGAGGCGATGTTCCACTGTTATTTTCATTTTTCAACAACAATGCTCTGCTCTGCTCTCCCAGCCTCGTTCAGCTATTTTCGCAGCGTCAACAATTGGTGCCGAAACCCGGGAACAATAAGTTGTGGTGGTGTGCTTGAAAAAGTCTTATCTTTGTGATTTTGTGTTTTTTCTTTAAGTAGTGATTAAGTATAATAATTGTGAAGTTATAAGTGACACGTTCAGTTGTGTGCATAGGTTAATAGTGGTTCTTTCAAATATCTAAATTTGTTTTGTCTAGAGAAACCACAAATCAGTGATTTTTGCATAGCTTAAGCACTTCATAAACTGTAAGTTCAAAATGCCTGTTAAAAGACGTCAGATTTTTTCTAAATGGATATACTTAGATTCAGCATTGGCAAGAATCGAAGAGAATTTTAATTCTCTCTCAGATATAAGCAAACCAAATTTAGAATGTTTCTTGGACAGGGGTGAGGAATTGTGGAAGGATATTAGAGTTACAGTGGACGAAGCTATTAATCAAGAATTTTTAAATGATTTAACCCCCTCATTTGAGAACTTGGAAAGCAGATACATGCAATTTAAAAGCCAATGTCGTTCTGAATTGGCCAAATTATCAGAAAAAACACATGTCGTTAAGCCTAGTCCTATGGGATGCTTACCACATGTGAAATTGCCTACTTTCTCAGGCATGTATGATCAGTTCATGCAATTCCATGATATCTTCTTAACGGCAGTGGTGGAAAATCATTCACTGAGCCCTATCGAAAAATATATGCATCTGCTTTCGCATTTAAAAGGGGAACCGTATATGCTTGTCAGTGCTTTAAATGTGTCAGGTGATAACTTTCATACTGCTTGGGAATTATTAGTCCATAGATACTCTAACAAAACCAAAATAATAGACACCCATGTCAAAGCTTTGCTCAATTTGCCCCAAACAAAAAGTGATTCTTCTTCTCTCAAACAGTTCATTTCTCAAATTTCCACAAATTGGTGTGGACTTAAATCGATATCACTCGATATAGATTTAAGTGAATTAATCTTGCAACATTTAATACTCTCCAAACTAGACTTCAAAACTAGAGAATCGTGGTATCTTAGTAAAGGCTCGGCACAAAGAATGTCAGGATTACAGGAATTATTAGATTTCTTAAACCATAGGGCAAATGCATTGGAATTTAATGAAGGCATTTCTCAAAAATCACAACCAAATTCTGTTCCAGCTGGAAAACCTCATCAAACAGCACCTAACCTCAGGGCGTTTGCTATAAATGTATGCGATTCCAGTCAGTGCATCTTGTGTCCAGAGAAACATCCGTTGTTTAAGTGCGTGAAATTTCAACAGTTAACGGTGCAAGAAAGATTACAGGTGTGTCGTAAAAATTCATTGTGCATGAATTGTTTGTCCAAAGCTGTCAAAGACCACCCTTGTAGCAAAGGGACATGTAGGGTATGTACTCTAAAGCATCATTCTCTTTTGCATGACCCGAATCACAACAAACAGGTAGTGAATTTCAACATAACCTCAAAATCAGATGTAGGAACTCTTGTTAAAGTACAATCTCAATCTTCCCCAGAGGAAGGAGAATGCTCTATGGTTAGTGCTGAACCGCGAGAGGCTGAAAAAGTTTTCTCTCATATGGTCTTTACTGAAGCAAAGAAATTTCGGGGTTTGTTGCCAACTGCTATAATTTTGGTCACTGACAAAAGGGGTAACGATATACCAGTCAGAGCATTGCTAGACTCGGGTAGTGAAGTTTGTTTTATAACGGAAGGCCTTGTCCAACTACTAAATATTCCAAGAACAAAGTGTCACTATTTGATACATTCTGTTAATTATCTAAAATCAGTATCAAATGGGGAAGTGAATGTAACCATCAAATCTCGGTTTAATGATTGGCAAACCGGGGTGCAATGTTTAATAGTTCCATCTATTTCATCAAAATTGCCTCAAACATCCCTTGATTTGTCAAAATTAAAAATTCCAGCACATCTCAAACTAGCAGATGACACGTTTCATTTGTCGAACAAGGTTGACATGTTATTAAATTCCTCAGTGTTCTTTGAAGTTTTCAAAGAAAAAGTATCACTACCTAATGAAATCCCTGTCATTTTGGATACCCTGTTAGGTTCGGTCATAGCAGGATGCACTAACATACAATAAGTAACTACATTCTACATTTCTGTGTATAGAATCCTAATTGCATCAAGTGTACTAATAATTCTGTCGCTTATGGTTTTTTATTTATGAGTTATTTATTCCTTAGTTATTTATTTATTATTTATGAGTTTTAGCCACACGATGCTGGCAACAAAATTGCTATTGACAAGAAGCTGTCTTCACAAAGTGAGCATTCGACATTTCAATTTAATGTAATTGCTACAACTAGATTTCTCAACGGAATGTGCTGCCTGTGATCGATGAAGGTGGTAACACTATTTCATTACTACTTCTTAACGTTAATTGCTAATTCATTCAGAATACCTTTCTTACTACCCCTTACGATAAGGAGGAGTCTCTATCTTATCAGAATCTATCAATAAGGTTCAATTATTAGCACAAGCTAATGCGTACCAATTCGATCAAGTCGGTCATTGGTATTTGCAGGGCACGTTATAAACCTTGGGTCGTGGTACGCGCCTGTCATACCACTAACGAGGGATCTCCACTTAATTACAGTGGAAAACCTGGCCACAAGTCAATTTATAACGGCTCTGAAAACATTGGGTTTCACTAAGGCTACCCAAGAATCATTTATCGAAATAACGTGTGAGAGGTAACGTACAATTGATACCTCGTTCACATACTTTCTTACTTCCCCTTATGCTAAGGAGGAATCTTATCATGCTAGAACTTTTCAAAAAGTTCAATTCTCATCATAATCTAATACAGATCATCTCTAACAAAGTCAGTCATTAGTAAATGCAGTGCACGTTGTAAACCTTGGGTCGTGGTACGCGCCTGTCATACCACTAACGAGGGATCTCCACTTAAACACAGTGGAAAACCTGGCCACAAGCTAATTTACAACGGCTCTGAAAGGATTCGGTCCCACAGGACCTACGCTCCTTTATTATCCAATTGTCAAAAAACAACACTTAAAACGCTCTCTCATTCAAAATTGTATTTCACTTTCTGAGTTGCTGTGTAAAATTGCAGAGATCTATGAGATCCCTCAGGGGACAGTATCGATTCTTAGATATTGCCACGGGCCTTGGCGCTCCCGGGGACCTGAAACTACCCGAGCCACCCCCGATTCTAGTTGTCATTTTTTTTCTTGTTAATTCATGTGATTAAAACAGGATTAGCTAAAACACTGTTTGCAGTGCCAACTTGGAGCTCACCACTCACCCACACAGGGCGTCTACGACTCTTCACTTTTCGGAATTAAAATGACACGCCCAATCATTTTAATAAAAATTAGGTCTATCGTTATCTGCTGGTAGGATTCTTTAAATATCCAGCCAAGAAAACGTCTGAATTGGGAAACCTTTGAAAATAACAGGCTCTAGGCGCCCTGGTCTGTGTGCAAGAGTGGTGACGACAGAAGTTGCACTGTAATAAAACTCACAAATACAAAATTGCATCGATCACAGCACGAGGCAGAGAGTTCATCCTTTCTCTTTGATTATTCATTCGTATTGTCGACACACATCGCCCAGAAATCGAACAGTTTTTATCTTTTTTATTTTCGTTTTTATGGTGCATTGAAGCATCGACCAATACATTTGGTTTACCTACTCTTAATCTTAATAATTTGATCTCTTGTGCGTTTGGGGAGTTCACAGCTCCAAACGATGTTTGTTTTGTTTTGAATTTCAGGTTCGTGAATCCGCTCAGTGATACGAACTACAATAATTATATCTTAACTCGTTGTTGTGTTGTTGTTTTTTTATATTCTCTTTTTGTCTTTGAATTGGCACCGTCAATTTGGAACAGCACTCGGGAAGATGGTATTCGTGACATTCGTTCGCACGAAAAACCGTGTTTTGTTTCGCTCAGTCTTAGTCCTTTTGTCTTGTCTTGTTTTGTATTGTTTAATTTTGTTGCTGTTTTTCTTTCTCTATCAAATTACCAAGGCACCGCCCGGTACCCAATTCGTTCATTACTTATTGCACTCGGTCATGGAACACCGACTTTTTATATCGCAGTTTCTCTAATCTCGCCTTTCGAAAACAAGCTTTTCAAAAAGCATATTCGAAGCAGGATGGCAGAATTCGCTGCTCGTCGAAAGTGACAGTCAGTTCTACAGCGTCCTGGCCCTGCGACTCGTAACCGGGTTCGACGCCCTTCGGGGGCGGGAATAATGTTGACACATTGCCGGCCAAATTACTTCGAATTTGGCGCCTTGTCTTCATTAACATGGCGTTTGATGTTCTTTGAAGGCGTTTCAAAGGAAAAGACTATACATTTTAAACGTGGCGCCTTCGAGATAGTCTTAATTTTCTCCCAAAACCCGCGCGAATTTCTTCTTCTTTGGTGTCAAAAACATTCATTTCTTTTTGCAAGTTCTTTGAGTCGAATGCAACTTGTTATATTAGTGCGAAGTGCCACCGAAAGATCGCACCAGCTCCCGGCGAAGGTCCACCGGACTTCTCCCGCGTATATTTGCCAAAGGCGAGATGCTTAGAATTTCTATATCAGGCGGCTGATCGCCTCGTCACGACAAGGAGTGCGGAAACAAGCGTTTTGCACGTTTTCAGAATTCGACTCGGAGTGTGCCAGGCACTGTAGGTAATACAATCACGTAGATAAAGGCTACGGAATTCGCAAGGAAACGGCAATTTTCGTGGGCAGAGGTAATTGTGACAACTTCAATACTCTTTGTTTCCTTCGCCAAATAACAATACTTGTAAATTGTGTGTCATTTATTTTCCAGAACATTCTTGTCTAACGAGAGAACTACTGCGACAGAAGAGGCGATGTTCCACTGTTATTTTCATTTTTCAACAACAATGCTCTGCTCTGCTCTCCCAGCCTCGTTCAGCTATTTTCGCAGCGTCAACAAGTAGAGACACAGGTTTTGTTTTTTAATGCTCTACTCCACAACATGAGATTTTTTAACATTTTATTTCAAGCTTAGCGTTTAAAGGAAATACACTCGATGTTTGCATTGGTGTTCGTGAAAAGCATATTATTAACTATGGTACATAGCTAGGTCGCATTCAGCCGCTGTCTGGAGGAGAATTCTAGCGTCCGGCTGCACTGATCGGTATAGTTTATCGTAGTTTCTCCCATCAACACCAGACGAATGCCGGAACATTCCTACACTTACACTACCACATATGTGGGGAGACAGGAGACTTAGGACCAGATAGGAGCTTAAATCTCGTCCCTGCTAGGGCGATGCCCCGCCGGTGGGAGATACCTGGTTAGGGAATACCACGCAAGCCGACGTGTAGGTCGGAAGTCGCTATCTCGAGGGGGAAGAACACCTCCCTCATCAGCAATAAAACATGGACTACACTTACAGGACGAATGACCTAAGCCGTTGTCGCGCCCGGATACGCTAATCAATTACTCTGCCAATAGGTCAGAGAGATCGCAGAATGAGAAAGGGGACGTCTTCCCGACGCCCCATCAGACAAGTCCCGCCTACCAGGTCTTTTCCTACGAGCTTTTCCATCTTCGAGCATTGTTGCGCAAACTTTCTCGAATATAATATAAAGAAAACCGTGTAGCAAAAAAAAAAAAAAAAAAAAAAAAAAACAAGGGGGTAAAAAACGTTGGTGAAGAATTTTTTTTTAGATCTTGAGCGAAATAGACGAAATTCTGTTTCGTTAATCCAAACAAAAGCTTGAAATCGCTTAAATGAATACGTTTGGGAGAACTGGCATAATAGTAGGCTGTAGAAGTTGGTAAGTACAAAGATAGAGTAAAATAGAGGAAATAAGGGACGGGCAAACATTTATCAGAAATGAAGATTAGTACGAGCGAACAGAGTCAACAGGAAGGCAGGAAGGCCGAGGAGAAGGTGGATTGATGAACAGAAGAGGTTGTAATAACACTGTAATTAAGCTTAAGCTTAAGAAGAGGAGGAGGAGGAGGAAGAAGAAGAAGAGGAGGAGGAAGAAGAAGAAGAGGAGGAGGAGGAAGAAGAAGAGGAGGAGGAGGAAGAAGAAGAAGAAGAAGAGGAGGAGGAGGAGGAGGAGGAGGAAGAAGAAGAAGAGGAGGAGGAGGAAGACGAAGAGGAGGAGGAAGAAGAAGAAGAGGAGGAGGAGGAGGAGGAGGAGGAAGAAGAAGAGGAGGAGGAGGAGGAAGAAGAGGAGGAGGAGGAGGAAGAAGAAGAAGAGGAGGAGGAAGAAGAAGAAGAGGAGGAGGAGGAAGAAGAAGAAGAGGAGGAGGAGGAAGAAGAAGAAGAAGAGGAGGAGGAGGAGGAGGAGGAAGAAGAAGAAGAAGAAGAGGAGGAGGAGGAGGAAGAAGAAGAGGAGGAGGAGGAGGAGGAAGAAGAAGAGGAGGAGGAAGAAGAAGAAGAAGAAGAGGAGGAGGAGGAGGAAGAAGAAGAGGAGGAGGAGGAGGAGGAGGAGGAGGAGGAAGAAGAAGAAGAAGAGGAGGAGGAAGAAGAAGAAGAAGAAGAGGAGGAGGGGGAATAAGAAGAAGAAGAAGAAGAAGAAGAAGAAGAAGAAGAAGAAGAAAAGTAGAAGAAGGAAAAGTAATATCGAAATTCGTGAAGGTTCCGTTTCGTCCGGAGAAGCATGTTGAGCTCAGAAGGTCGTCGTCTACGCAGTTCGCGTACAGTTGCAACAGTCTTCCGACTGCAACAGTTCTGGGCGAAACGAGATAACGCCTTTTCGGTTCGCGGCCTTGGCCGTCGCAAAGAGCGCCGGCGCCGTCATGTGAGGAGCCGCCTCTTTGAAGGCGCCCGGGGGCTGGCGGGGCGCGCAGGTTGGCGACCCCCGGAGCGGCGACGGCGAGCGGGGAGGGGAGGGCAGGGAGGAGCAAAAAAGCGTCGCCATAAAAATCGTCCGAGTGGCCATGCGGCGGGCGCCTCCGCCGCCTCCAGCGGCTGACTCATCTGCCGGCGACCGGCCGCACGGCTGCAGGGAGCGGAAATTCAACAGCGGGTCGATTCTAAAAATACTTCCGTAATATTTATCTACTAGCATAGTGTGACGCCACCACATTTTAAAGAATTTATATTAGTAGCCGTTTACGTTCAATAACTAGTTTATTTTTTAAACAAATTAGTGTTTAAGTAAAAGACTAGAACAAAGGAATATTTAGGCACATGTTGAAAATAGAAACATATGTCAACGTTACGTATCATTAAACTAATAGCCCCCTAATCCTAAGTAATGCTGCATAACACAGCCTCGAAGCCCCTCGCCCCTCTTTAGCGTTACGTTATTTATAGACGACCTCTCATTGTTTAACAAAGGCGCGGATCATCGGGGGAGAGAAATCCTAAACGTTTTCTGTAACTAATAATTTTAACTTGTCACGAAATTTTCAAGAAAAAATATTTTCGGATAATCATTAAAACGAATTTTATCGTATCGCAGCGTGAGATGAGTGCTGCCTGCGACATTTCACAAAATGTGTATTGACTATTGGGCCAAAAAAATTTTAATTTCCGCTCCCAAAAATTTGTCTCCGGACTTACTTGTTTACCCATTTCTCCGTTTGTTTTTGTGTTGGTGCTGGCGTGCCGTCGGGGGGGGGGGGGCGGAGAGTGCGTCCGCCGATTCACCTGCGCGCGGGGGCGAGGCGGGCGCCGCAGACGACGGCGCGCAGTTTGTGGGGCGCCGAGTCCGCGTCACTAGATTTGCCGCGCAGGCAAAAAGCGGCAGGCGCCCGACCACCGCGGCGCTCGGGGGGCAATACGCTGGCGGAGGCAGGGGCCTGGCGCAGTTGAGCCAAGGGGGCCCTTATTTCAATCCCTCCTCTCACCCCAATTCATTAACAGAATTAATTTCTCCATGCATGAGAAATAACCCTTAGGGTTAAATTTGGATTGGAGATGATTGTTTTTTATTTCTTTTGAATAAAAAAATTTCGGGGCCGCAATTAAGTCGGTGTCTCTGGCAAGTTACCCCCTCCCCTCTCCCTTCTGGACACCCCCTTACGGGGGTTTCGTGTTAGATTTTGATTTTATTTAGTTTTTTTTACAAGTTTAATAAATTAATAAATTAGTGTAACTAATAATATACATGTGGATTCGTTAAAAAAAACATTATTCTATTTTTGGCTCAGAAAATAGAAGAAATATCAATTTTCTTGCATCAATAATGACAAATCCAATTATATTTTTATGCCAAATAAAGGACGATATATCTTCATAAACTGTATTATACTCAGACTTACTGAATGTAAAAGATCCTCAAATTTAAAAGTATACCCCAAGCTAAACTGTTTCGTCGCCCGAAAGACGGTGAAATGCCGGTAGCATAATGTGATGAAAGAACAGGCCTGATGGCCTGAGTCCCACCACGTAACATAAGACATCACTGCGTTGAATCGAACTGAATTGAAACAGAAAGAGGAACTCCAACCCCCTCCTCCTCCTCGTAGCGTAAGCCGGTCGCCGACGAAGGGCACGAGTTGCGGGAGCGTCCGTCGGGGGTCGGAGGCGCTGGCGTCGGCGACCCGCGTCGCGGCCGTCACGGGTCGGCCGCGGTCCGGAATTCGCCCTCGGCGCCGCCGCCCCCACCCCCACCCCCACCGCCAACGCACTCCCACACAGAGCAACTCGTGACGGAAAGAGATGGGTGACCTACTGCACATCGTGTCCGACTTCGGTCAACGAGCTTCTGGCACCAGCTTGCATCGCAATATTAGCGTGGATTTTAAATGCAGCCAGATACAAAAATCATCAACGTTTTACAAAACAATGAAACAGATATTTGAAGCATTTTTTTTTTCTTCAACATTGCATCTTACCGTTGAAAATTGTCACTTTGTACCACTTTAAAAATGTTTCTCTACACTCCTCGCTGTCCATGCAACATGGCGGCCAGCGTCTAATCTGGCATCTCAAACCATTGTGTTCCGGTTGTGGTCACATAGTTCGTGACGCAAACTGCACCTGCGCAGAACGAGCAAAAATCGGGTGCGCTGTAGTGCACGCTTCTTTTTCACCATGGAGCAGCTTCGGCTCTCTCAAGCCCATTCCAGAGCTCTTATTAACAGATTGAACTAATGGGATTTCAAAAGCCAGAGACATTCCTAGAAGAATAGTAACGATCAGGAGGCTATTATTATAGGAGGGATTGATTGATTAATGATTCCGGTCGCGTCAACTGTCAGGCCCGTAACTGTAGTGCATATTTTTATTGTGCATATTTTTTGTCGCGAGAGGTGATGATTTCCTCCCGTTGGATGCAGAGACCCCGTGCCGACCTGCAAGCCGGCAAACGGAGTTTTCCACAACCAGACATGTCCCATCAGCAGGGCACTACCTCAGCGGGGATAAACTCCATACTCCCGACATTTGTCATATACTGCATATAAGTGTGTCTGTAAGTAAGGGGTGAGGATAGGACAAGAAAGAGGAAGGAAAGAGCATGCACAACCCGTGGCCCGTTTGTTAGAGTACTTCCCCGCCATTTGCTGGTGTTTATTGGTGAAAACCTGATCAGAGCAACGGCCACTACAATTCTCCTAGCAGACCGCAGCTGAGTTTGACCAAACTAAGTACCTAGGGTCGGAAATCCTGCTACAGCCGGGACTGGAACCACATGACTTCCCAGTCAGAGGCAATACAGTGACACTTATTGATGGCCTTACCCACGTAAGCCTGTAGAATGCTATTAATAAAGGAGGGAGTAACAACAATAATAATAATAATGATAATAATATTAATAATAATATTATTAATAATAATAATCGTAATGATAATAGTTATAAAGATAATTAGCTGGTCCTGTGCTTTGTGAAGTTCGCGCTTTATGAAGTTCAAAATTTTGTACAATGATGCTCAATTCGAGCCCCGCCTGTCCATCTTCATTTCTCCTCATACCCCCTTCTTTCCTCCACCTGTCCGTCGTCCCTCAAACGACTCGTTTTTTCTACCTTGCCCCCACACCCACCCCACCTATCCCCACCACAATTCGTGTCTGCTCACAACTTGTCCCACAAAACTCGTGTCCCATTAGGAGTACGAAAACTTTGTTTTAAGGCCCTACAATTTTAAGGGATTATAATGTAAGGTACAGTAAGTCTTGTGTTTAAATCTTACCCAAGTTATTTGTGTTTTCCCTTTTGATTGTAGCACGAAACGATAAATCAAATCACCTCACAAAACCTTGCCTAAAAGATGATGCATAATTTCATAAATTTTCGCTAAAGCTACTTCACACTCTCTTCACAGCTACGATCTCTACACCCAGACGCAAACATTCCGACAGAAATGTACTCTAGCAGATCATTATTTCTCTTTTAATTACTAGATTATTATAATTAGTAAGGGAACAGCTGCACTTGTTAGAGCAGCAATAAGAGTAAAATTCCTTCTCGGAATTGCACAACTCTGCGGTCATCGTTGGTTGGCCAAGGTTCATTTGGGACAAGCGCACCGAGAAACAAGCTGACCATCGACCAGACAGTCATCTTATTTGCTTTATGTAGTGCACAATGCTAATTTCTGAACGTAGAAGAGGGAGGGAGGCAAACGTCATGTCCAGTTTTCTGAGCAGGTGATCTGAGGAGTATTGTCTTTCCCTTCCATCCTATGAAGAATGATAGGGTAAGTGATTTTGGATGGAAACAAGAATTGAGTGATTATATACGAGATGATATTCCGATGTAATACTGTTGGAAACATCCATACTTCTAAAGAATTAGTTGAGAGTCTCAATTAACTCTCTCTGAAGCGAGTCAGACCGGGATGTCCTAAACTTCGAATCCCGACGGTGGCGAATTTGTATTTATTCTGATCAATAACTCCGCAGCAGTACACCCCAATTAACGGGCCACAGACTAAGCGCGATCTTTCCTTCTTCTTCCTTGTCATATCCATTTGCACACACATACTCGTATGTCCTATACTACTGCACACGTCAGAAGCTTAAAGCTTGTTCCGGTTGGCACGGTGTCGCGTTGGGGGAGTTATCTAGACGGAGAACACCCCCCCCCAGGTCAACGTGTAGGCCGGCGCCGGATCTTGACATCCAGCGGCAGAACATCAACATCTCTCAAGAACCATCTTAATATCCATTATACTAACGGTACTAACTACAGTAGAATTGATACGTCCGTAAATATCAACAGTCAATCAATAAAAGCACACATGCCATCTTGAGACTTGAAATCGTGGAGCTAATCTCTGCCACCTCCCCTGCCACAACTACTGTATCTGTATCTCTTTTGTTCTATTAGGGGCACAAGTCTCCGGGGTGGGCACCTAGGCGCTAGCCACTTATCCGCACCCTCTGCCGCCGCACAAGAACGGCGACCGGTCAATATCCGGAACCCAGTACGCCCTCTTGGCAACCTCTTTATACAGTGCTTGGGTCGGACCGCCCTGCTAGCTCAGAGCCACTAGCTATCCGAACTGGTGCCGGAGTCAATATTGTCGTACGACAACACGCCACTAACATGCGCCGGGACACCAAGTCCCTTCTCTTTGCCCAGAGTATCGGACCACTGACACATCGAAGCCAAGAGCACTACTGGGGCCCACCCGAACTGGTGGTCGAGCTGCTCGGAGCCCCATCCCATCTACTCATTGCCAGACACTGTATATTGACGTGAGTTCGTCAGAACCAGGGCAACCTGACGGGAGGTATCAATTATCCCGCCGGACTTCTATAAGAGGATTGCCAAGCACTCGTGAGGTCTCCTTCACCCGATTCTCGTGGATCTAATGAATCCGGGTTGAACCAGCAACCGGGAGCTTAGCATCGCCTACTCCCTGCATGCACCTTGACTAACGACGTGAGTGCCGCTGTGAAACTAAGGATCTGGGTGATTATCTACAACTGTTCACCAGAGACCGTGTCCACCTACGCAAACACGTTCCCCTCCTGCGGGGTACCAAAAACATTGCCTCGCCTCTGTCACCACCACCACCACCACCACCATCACCACCACCACTACCACTACTACAGCCCACGCATCCACCTCTGGCCCCATCCCGGCCTACGCCATCTCCCCTGGCACAACCATTACCAACTCCACCACCACCACCACTACATCCCACACTTCCGCCACTGCCACCACCTCCCTCCCATCCCCACCCCCGGCCCTCACCCCCACAATATACACCCCACCACCTCTGCTATTTCCGCCATCCCAGTTCCACCCCGGAGCCAGTGCGGGCGGAGTGCTGGTTGGAGGAGGGCGGTGTAAAAAGGCCGCTAACGACCTCCGCCCACACAGCGTCTCGCCCGCCCGCCCAGGGCGCTGGACTGTGGCGGCCCGGAGGCACCGCCTCTAACGCGTACACACGCTGCGCACACTCACGTACTTCCACGAAGGAAATCCTGCATAAGGTCGGGAGAGGCGATGTAGGAGTATTGCATTATCCGGAGAAGCACTTTGTTTTTATTGGGGGGGTTATTAAATAATTATAAGAAATTACGATCGGGTTACGCCTTCTGACGATATTAAGCGTCCGAATATGCAAATTGGTTTTCGAGAGATGCATTAGGCCACCGTTAAGCCCTACAAATTAACCGTTAAGCTTATTAATCACGAAACAATTTTTATGCTTTCCACAGTTACGGAGATACACGTTGGTGGGAAAGTCAAGGAAAGAGTGGTGGAAGCAGAGAGAAGGGAAGAGAAAGAGAAACGAGGATGAGGCAAGCTGATAAATTAAAGAAATAAGAGGATAAAGAAAATGGCATGGAAAGCAAGGAACGCTGAACGCGGTATTTTATTTTTTACTTAAATTCAAAACAAATAATTAGAGTAGATTAGATATGGCATGTTGCAAAGTGAAGAGGAGAGTACTGTGTCTGCTGGCAAAGCGCTATAGGTGCAATGAGCAAAATAACTAGGAATACTAAAGAAATAGTAGTAACAGATAAATACTGATAGTGATATAGAAATTCTATTATTGTACAACCACTGTTTCATACCGGCGAATAATTTATATTGCCGCTGATATGTTTTTCTGAATTTTACAAGAAGGGACACTTTTCCGGTGGATTAAGAGAAGCCCAGTAAGTAGGCGTCAAAACATTGACGTTGAAACAAACTTTAGCAAATAGAAATGAGATTAAATACATACATTCCACACTATGTCAATTAACATACTTTTAGAAATATATAATAATTTCATAACTTATTCCATTTCACAATTATATAACGTTAAATAACTGTACATAAAGTATCCATAATTTATACATAATGTTCACAGAAGTTGGATATGAAGATATGCATCAATTTTGTTCGTCTTAATTGGTACCTTATATATGAAATCGCACCCCCTAATTGTAAATATTTCCAAAGGCCCTGCCCTCCCCACTATCCCGTCTTCCGAGCACAGTCCTCGAAGTCAGTCTTTCAATCTTTCTCGGTTGGCAGTCCCGGGACCTGAATGGTCGGAGAAAATAAGATGGATCACTATCCTCCCAGAGCGTTTGCTGAAAAAGAATGAATTTGTCCAGTTACTGGCACAATCCATCTGCTACCTGGCGTCCCAATTTTGAAACGTTGATATATCAAGTATTCAAATCCAGGAAAATTGAAAATACAACTTTTCTAAGAAGCATTTTTAAGGTTCAAATCTGTGTTGCGAAAGTGAAGGTGGTCTTGGATTCACTAGTCACGTCACCAACTCGCCTCCCTCACCCGCCCTACTTCCATCCCGGACTTTTAGGCCGCTTGCCCACGCCGCCACAGAAGCGCGCGAACGTCAATCATCAGGGCTCTTCGCCGACCCTCCGGCGACGACGGACAAAGGGACCGCAGCAGGTACCTGCTTCGGTCCCTTTGTCCGTCGTCGGCGAAGAGCCCTGATGATTGACGTTCGCGCGCTTCTGTGGCGGCGTGGGCAAGCGGCCTTAAGTTGGCGATTCCGGAGTTTTGAGGTCCCCCCACCCGCGGAGAAAATTACCAAATCGCGCGCGCGGCTAGGCGCCCGTCATTTCCATAAGCGTCTCCTCGCCACCGCATCACATCACATCACATCACATCACGCGTCGGCGCGTCCCAGCGATCTGCGACATTCCTCGAGCGCTTCCACCCGCGCGGGGGGCCATCGCGGGCGAAGTGGGTCGCTTCCTGGAAGCGCTCACAGGCGCCGCCGCCGCCGCCGACTCTCTCCGTTTATTTACAAGGCGGCATCTCGCTCGCGTGTTTAGTTACGCGATAGCTTCAGGCAGCCATAAACACCAACAACGACACTGGCCTGTCAGCTAGCTCGAATTCGGCCGCTGTCTGGAGGAGAATTCTAGTGGCAGGCTGCGCTGATTGCGAGTTTTCCGTGGTTTCTCCGATCAACACCAGGCGAACGCCGGAGCTGTACCCTAACTAACGGGCCAAGCGCTGCGCGCGATCTTTCCTTCCTCTTCCTCGTTCTGTCTTTACCCCTTACTCGCATGCACTTACACTCACGTGCACTACATTGCCACACTTGTTTAGAGACCACTAGGCAGCTTAGAGGTTGGTCCAGCTGGGGCTGTGCCCCCACTAGTGGGAGATACCTGGTTGGGGAAAACCTCGCAAGCCAAAGGGTACGTCGGCGCCAGCCATCCATCGCTCGCCGACGAAGAAAGATCACTGCCATCTCATACGATCAATCATGCACTACACTCACGGGACTAATGACCTTAGACGTTGACGTGCTCCGAATCACGAATCAATCAGTCAATCAATCAATCAAAGCCAACAATGAGAGGTAGTGTGGTCAATAGCGAGCGTCTCCATTCCACCCACGCAATTCGGTTAAAGGGTTCTGACGACCACGCCCTTTATCTAAACGGTGGGGGAGAAGTGGGTAGAATGACATGAAACTCCCCCTTCACATCACTCTACGCTTTGAAGCTAATTATTCATTCCGCACATCAAAATATTTAATCTAACGATGTTGGAGAAATATTACCAGTTCTGGGAGTGATCGTTCTTGCTTTGCAGCATGCGCTGAACAGTAATATTCAAACAAGACATAAAACAAGAAAATCATTAGTAGTTTATCAAAAAGGAAAGTGATATAAGCAATAACCACTGCGATCATATCAAATTCTTTCACACAAGTTCAATCAGAAGCTTTAAAACACAGAAGGGGAAATTGCTCCATTATTTACGATTTCCTAGATCCCAAACTTCTATACTTATCGTTCCACACTGAAATGTGCTACACTAAATCGAATTTCAGTTCAGTTTTCTAAAACAATGTTGTTTTTCTCCAATCCCATATTTGAAATTGGTTGAAACTAAAATGATAAAAGTATATCAGATCCGCTATATTTACCCTACACAATAAATACGCAACCTAAGTTAGTAAGTTTTACAAAAACTTTGTTCTTCAGATGTTCACAGTCAAACTAAATCACCACAGTACGGAAGTGGTTTCATTGTGTAGGGTAAGGTATTATTTATCAAACGAAGGCCTGAAAATATGTTTGAGACTATCATATAATATTTAAGTGACGACCGCTGCAAATGTGAAATACTGCGCTTTCGCCACATTGAAAAATACGAATTTCAGAGAGCTACACAAAAGCGACCTCAATCATAAACAGTTTGTGAGAAGAGTAATGTTCGTGGCACTGGTTGACAACATTGACAACTGCCTTTGTACATTTTTCCAAGCCACTTGTTGACACGCAACAATATATTTTTGAAATCACCATACAAGGAAGATTGTTAAAGAAATTGATCACATTTACATATTTTTGAATGTAATATGAACTGCTGTCAGAAACTCATCGGTTTAACTAATTCGTTTGAATCATGTGCACCAAGTTACGATTATAAAATAATAGTTAGAAAAATTCGCCGTAGTTATTCAATTAAATCCTAACTACATCAAAATTGTAATTGTTAAAATACTTTTCCCATTTATCTTCAATAACTTGACCGCACATCTACCTGTTACTACAAACATTAAAAAAAATTAATCTATTAAACGGATACACTTGATACAGTCAATATGAAACTTGGAGATGCATCAATAGTTGTCTATCGATTCAGTAAATATTTTGTTCTATTAAAACGACCCCTGAGATCATAGTAAACCGAAACGGCAGAGCAAAATATCAAATGACATGACAAACAAGATATGACCAAATGAATGATAAGGAATTATCATTGCTGGCAGGACCAAAGGCAGAAAAGAAAACCAGGTTCAACTTCAATTAGTTCCAGGAGAGTATTAAGAGAAACTCAATGTCATGAGTATTAATACACTTGTTGGAAGCTTTCGACATCCGGTCGCGAAATCTTATATGTTGTAGTCACACTTGTGCATTAAAACCTTCATTACATCATCGATACGTAACATATATTTGAGCTCGGCGTATCACGTGCAGTTTCGATTCACAACAGCGTGCGAAAATGCATTCTCTTATGTCCGGTCGTAAACGACGCAGGCTGTTTCCTCGGCCTTCCGCAGGAAGACAAACTGCCCGTCAGCGATCCAGTAACGAAGTAGGCAGCCGTCGCCGCGTCCACCGTCTTTCCATCGTGATCGAGCCGTAAAGACATCCGGTTATTAGCTGCCACTTTATTACGCTTGCAACGACCTCCTGACCCTTCGTTCGGTGGCAACGGACTGGACTACAGAGATATGAGCCTCAATGCGAACGGTGGAAAGATACATCGAGATTTTGCAACGATACGTGAAAGCTTAGAATTCTCTAACGGCTTCATTTCAACCATAAAGTCCAAGAAACCTTTTTTTTATGATTTACTACGCCAAAATAATTATGAAAGACCATGGAACTGTAATATAAACCTAAACGTATTATCAGGAGATTGTATTATAATAAAATACAACTGTAACTGAACGTCTGTAGACACGTTTGTACACGCACAATTGAAGATATTTGCGTCGCCACTGCAGTTTATTATTTAATTGCATATATCAATATTTTTTTTAGTGCGCTCCTACATCGTGATACCAAATAGTGTGTCCAAAATGGCGTCGCTCCTATGGTACACGATACGGAAACTGTTGAATGTAATCCTACAAAGTTTAATAGGAATACATACTTTCTCTTTCAGAAAAATTGTATTTCTCGGAGCCACTACGTCACTTCGGAAAAAAGCTCTTCAATTCACATCCTGACGGCAGAGGACTATTTCTGAGAAGTACGACAGAGTATAAGAGATATTACTCGAAGAAGGGACCTGTTGACAGGTCGAAAAACAAATGAAGATTGTGGTAGTTGATGACTTTGCAGGAAGTTGTGTCAAATCCTTTTGCAAGTGATCTATTTGTGTACTTACTCACAAAGCAATAGAGATCATAGCCATAACCTACAGTTATTTTGCCAGCAGTAGCCAAACAGTAGCTGTGAAAACGGTCCCTTCTTCGTGATTTCTATATCATGGCCATTTAAGATGTAGTTGCAATGTTCCAGAATCTGACCGTGTGTGTGTGTGTGTGTGTGTGTGAATCGTGTGTGTGTGTGTGAATCGTGTGTGTGTGTGTGTGGTGTGGTGTGTGGTGTGGTGTGGTGTGTGGTGTGCGTGCGTGCGGGCGTGTGTGTGTGTGTGTGTGAGGGCGACCGAAGCGGGAGGACGAATCCCCTTCGGCGGCAGCCTGTTGGGGCGACCGCACTTGTGGGTTCCCGTGCACATGCTGCTCCAGCGCGCGCGGCGGAGGGCACGGGGTGGCGCGGAGCGGGGAGGGGCGGCCGCATCTGTGCTTTCCTTTTGTGGCGGCTGCGGCACCGCGCGGACATACTGCGGGTAAACACTCGACGCACTGCGCACCCCCCCCCCCCCGCGCCAGCCCCGCCCCGCGCACTTCCCGCCTCGCGCCCGCCCCGCGCCCGCCCCGCGCCCGCCCCGCGCCCGCCCCGCGCCCGCCCCGCGCTCGCCCCGCGCCCACGCCCGTCCCGCACGCCTTCCCACCTGCTTGCTCCTAGACCACCCCGCGCCGCCTATGTTTTGCCTGCCCCCCCCCCACTCGCGCAACCCCCGCACCCGTCCCGCACCCGCTCCACGGTCACCCCGCCCGCCCCGCGCCCGCCCCGGGCTTACCCCCCGCGCCTGCCAACCGCCCCACTCACTCCGCTTCCCACCGATCCGCTGAGATCTCTGTTGAACACTACCTCGTCCTTTGCCTCTCCTCCTCGCCACGCTCCTGTTCCCCTTCCAGAAGATCCAGCCGCCCCCTCCCCGACTCACCATCGTCCCCCTTCACTTTCTCCGCCCCGCCCAGCTCCGCCGCGTTTGCACCACCGCGCTCTCAACACACACCTGCGACGCTCCGTTCCGTTCCCTGTATCCCCTCAACTCATCCAAAGCGCTCATTCCAAGCTGCAATCCAGTCCCAGCTAACTCGTCCAACAGTGCCTCCCCCGTCCCTTTCCCTTCCAAGTCCCCCCTCGCGCCACCCCGCTGCCCATCCAAAGCGCAGGTTATCCCGCACCGTCCCCGCGTTGCTCGTCTCGCGCAAGTACCCCCCCCCCCCCGTCCGCTCCACCATGCGCTAGCCAGCCCCAACCTATTGTCCGATTTTCTTTAGAATGGGATGATTTGACAGCTAGTGCTGGCAACACAACTGACGACTCTGTTGTCGTTGTGTCCTTGAACTTATTAGACGCTCCTTCCTCCATTCGTTTGTTTGCAATTGGCTAACTTGTAAATAGTTACGACGCTCCCTGCTGTGATGTCCTCGTCCGACGAAAATATAGTGCGCCACGAGAAATAATTGAAATTAGGAAGTGCAGAGCTTTGTGCTCTTCTGTAAAAATTCTTTCTTTTTATAAAAATTACATTGAATTTAGTTTTTTATGAGATAAGTATTATGTTTGTTTTAAAATCGAGTCTTGAATGTGAGATGCGTACTCGTGACGGTGCACGTAAGGGAGCCGTAAACAAACACTACGAAGGGGCGTAACTAAACAGCTGACGCGGCGGAGAGATACTTCTCTGAAGTACACCTGATGTTCACTTGTTTCGCGAACTGTCACTTTATCCCATTCTTAAGAAAATCGTTCTATACTCAAAGCCGTTCGCTCGGCTCAACTCCGCTCTCCCTCCGCCTCACCATGCTCAAATCCGTCTCTGAGGTAAGCAGGGGCGCCCAGAGAACACCACAGGCCTGGGGCAGTTGATCAACGCGGGCTCCTAATTGCAAACAATACATTTTCTCCTACCCTAATTAATAAACAGAATTCATTTCTCCATTCCTCAGAGATAACTTTCAGCGTTAAATTTCGATTAGAGATGAATATATTTTTGAAAAGAAAATTGGGGCTTCAATTAAGTCAGGCCCTGGGGCAAGTTGCCAAAACTGCCCCCCCCCCCCAACTGGTCACCCCTGGAGGTACATAACAGTTCCCTAGACTGATTCTGCCTCTACTACATCACCCCTTAGGCACATACCTCCTATCTACCTATTTTCCAAACTGAAACAGTATCACACGTAGAGAGGCATTTAAAGTTGCTGATGCAGAGGTGTTATTGATAACTATGGTCTCGATGCAACTTTTCAATGGAACTAAGTCATTTTGTAATTATATTCAAGGTTCACTTCCGCTTTCATTTAGCTTTAGCACCATTACGATTAAAATATTTTATATTTGAATTATTTAGCTTTTTTGGTTTTGGTTTTTTGAAAAAGAGTTTACCTGAAGGAATCATTCACTTTATATTTATGTTGGGAAAAAACTAACTCAACATGTAACAGAACTTTAGTTTTAAATAAGTAACTGAGATCCTCTTTGTAACTTTTGAGATCTTCCTCCTTCAATTTGTAACTTTTGAGATCTTTCACCACAATAACCTTTCTACAGTTCATTTCAGCACGCTTACCGTAAACACGAAAACGAAAATTCCCTCCCCAATACCATAAATTGATCGCCTAACCTGTGACTACGATTCCCTGTCCGCTGGTTCCACCAGTGAGTAAGAAAGACCACGCAAACAAATTCGCGCTGCGAGCGCCGTCACCGGAGCAGGAATGCCACAGGTGACTCACCCGCTGGAGGAGGAGAGGAAACGCATCAGGGCCTGCAGCCGGCGGATATTGCAGGTTCGTAAAGTTGGTGTGGCAAAATTTTGAGGGAAAAAAATTACTCTGCATCTCAAAATATGTCGCTTTTTTGTTACGCAAAAAAAATTAAATAAATAAATAAATGTAATAAATAAACATTCGACGTAGTCAAAATATTCATCAGATGACAGTATCAACAGCTCACTACAAAAAATTCATATATAATTCATGTACATTATTTTAGAACTCCTTGCCAGATGACATTAAACGATTAAATTCGATACAAAAGTTATCGATACAAAAATATAAATAAATAAATAAATAAAATAAATTTTGAATTTGATTAGCAACACATCATTCCTACCAAGGAAGAAAAACACGTTAGAAACATGGATAAATCGACTGCAAGCGTACAATTTCGAAGGAGCAACTCTCAACTTGGGCCCTTGCACTCAAAATGCTGAGTTGAACACTCCATGGCCACTCAGCCGCGAAATCGCTGGTACAAATCATCCATTACCAAGTTTCTCGTCGTTATGAAGACATTTCGTATTGGTGTATGGAATGCCAATGGACTAGCGCAACATTGCAGAGAAATTAACAATTTTCTGCAAGACGAAAAAATTGACGTAATGTTCATCTCAGAAACTCATTTCACAGAAGAAGAAAAAAAAGAAAAAAAAAGTTTCTTTAAACTACCTAACTATGAAATATATGATACAAAACACCCAGATGGCACAGCCCATGGAGGTACGGCGATAATAGTAAGAAGAAACATACAACATTCTTTGAAATCAAATTTTGACTGCTATTTAAAATGATTGCCAGAATTGTAAATGTATTTATATATTGTCTGTTGTTTTTCTGTCTTGATCGTATTTGTCCTATGTTATATTTGTGATTTATACCATTTATTTGATCATTACTGAAAATGAATTCACGAAGGACTGAGAATGCCCAGTTCCTTCACATGCCATTGTAACTTTGCTAAAAGATTTGCCTATTGTTCAGATGAACAAATTGCAAATAAAAATAAATAAATAAAAAAAGTTTCTCGTCACTCGCTTAATCTAACCTTCTTACTTCACTCCTTGACCCCGCCCCCACCCCCACTCGAACTGACTTGCGTACACATGCATTGTGGAATGTATTAAATGACAATATCATTATATCGACCCATTATAAGATGGATCTATGAAACCGCTCTATTAATAGTGGATACGATGTATTACGTAGACATAGTAAACACATTTTTCATATTTATCGTTACTAACTTGGGGACTTGAATCAGCTAAGATATGACAGATTCTCCTCTTCTACAAATTAACTGTTTCCGAACTCACGTCAATTATAGACATTACTCCCGTTTGTGTAGTGAGTGTTTTATCCTAGTAGTGACGATATTTCGATCTACACTTCTACTTGAGGGGGTTTCCGCCTCCACATATCTCCCCCAAGACACCGTCTCAGCAAGAAAAGGATCAAGTGTCCCAGCTGGTGTCCTGACATACGTAGTAGTAAAGTGCACCTAAATGTAGAGTCTGCGTATGTGTGTGTAAGAAAAAGTAAAGAACAAGAAAGAGGAAGGAAAGATCGTACGCGGCCCGTGTCCCGTTCTTAGGGTACTTCTACGGCATTCGTTCGATATTGATCGGAGACACAAAGGAAAGCTTTCGATCAGAGCAGTCGGCCGTTAGAATTCAGGACTCGACCCGTGTCCTGAGTCGCTCCACAGGCATCTTCTATTGAAAGGTAAAGGGAGTTACATAACTTAACACGTGATTACGATTACATATTACGGGAAAAGAGACGAGACCTCACCACAGAAGTGGTAATAACGACGCCGGCGCCGTCCGCCACAACGACCGCCGACCGCGAAGGCGAGCAGCGAGCAGCGACCAGAGCGGCGGCGTCGCCGGCAGCCGGTCCGCGCGCCCGGGGCGGCGGGATGCAGGTCAGGCGGCCGCCGCTCCCCTTCCCCTCCCGACGCGGCGGCGGGGATCGGCCTTTTTGCCCGGCTACCGGCCCGCGGTCGGCGGCAGAGGAGGCGAACGTACTCGCGACATCGTTGCCAGCAGGTCACGGGTGCCTTCCCTGAGCATTGATTTAAGAGTTTACATTAATTTCGTTTTTCTAAGGTTACTAGTCTGCAGTTGAAGCTTCGTAAGTAAAAAGGTCCTTGGTTCAGAGTCTCGTTGGGAGAAAATTTGAATAACAGCTTTGTCCCCGGAACGTACGATAAACATTCTCTTCATAAAGACCGGATGAACTGTTCAGTTTTTTGCGTGCATTTCTCCAATTCTTGACAAATTCCAGGGGAAAAAGTCCGGACGCTTATGAGACGTTGTTGGAGAGATGGAGTGGAAGGTGGAGGAAGAGGTCGAGACAGATTCAGAATTGAAGGCAGAACCAAAGGCTTAAGAATACGGCGACAAAGGAAGTTAATATGAAGGCAGGCGAGAAAGGGAAGATGGCAGCTCGGACTTCGGGGGCGAATGCAAGAATGGTGCAGGGTTATGATAGCGGCCAGAGAGCCGTAGCGACGGCATTGTCAATGGTTTCAGGCGGCATAGCAGCGGCAACTTGAGAACCACAGTGGCGGCAGTGGTGGATGCACCGGGCACAGCAGCAGAGGAAGATAGTCGATGGTATAGTGACGATGGCCGCTGCAGGCACCGAGACGCCAAGCATTGGGTGGCTGCGGCGTGGGCGACAGCGGGGACGGAGACGCAGGCGAGAAGCAGGGGTGAGGAAGCAGGAACGAGAAGCAGGGGCAGGGGGTGGGAGTGGGAAGCAATGACAGGGAGCAGTGGACGTGTGGAGGGCAAGGGGAGTTGGCGAGAGGCGGTGGGAGGAGGTGGGACGGTCTGAGAGCGGGATCAGAGGCAGCCGCGGAGGCTATCGCAACAAATACACGAAGAGCAGCAATGGCATTGGAAAAGAGCGCAGCAACGGCTCTTCTCAGTGCGGCCGCGTAGCTGGGTGGCGGGGCGGCGGCCGCCGGTGGTGCTGCAGACAAAACGACGGTGGCAGCACGACAGTGGGCGGCGGAGGCGGGCTGGCTGGGCGGTGCGGGCGAGGCGAGGAGAGGACGCAGGGTGGGGCGGCAGGGAGGACGGGAGGCGGGACGGCGTGCCGCGGGCAATGAGGCGGCGGGGCGGTGGAACGGTAGAGGGCGGGGGCCGGGAGCGGGCGTGGGGTGGCCGGGCGACGGGGCAAGAGGGGGTGGGGAAGAAGGGGGCGAGGGGGAATCGCGGGGCAGCAGGGCACGTGACGGGTGGCTGGGAGAATAGAGGCGGGGGGGGCGAGGCAACGGGGCAACGGGGCGCGTGACGGTGTGCCTTGGGCGATGGGGCGGCGGGGATGTGAAACGGTGGGGTGGAGGGCGGGGGCGGGGCGACCTGGCGACGGGAGGGGGAATGGCGGGGCGGCGGGGCACGCGACGTCCCTGGGTGGCGAGTGGCGGCGGCAGGCTGTAGGTGGCGGGGGGCGGGACAGGGCGCGGGGGGCGGGACAGGGCGCGGGGCGCGGGACGCGTGTCGGCTTGCCTGGGGCGATGGGGCGGCGGGGTGGTCCGCCGTCCGCGTGCGCGTCCGCGGCGCGGAGGCGACTCTCCGAATAAGGCGCGGCGCGCAGGCGGCCGGTGCGTTCGGTTTCGTTGCTCTCGGCGCTGCGCGGCGCGGTGCGGTGCGCTGTGCGCTTGTGCGGTGTTTTGTATGCGTCGCGGCGGCGGCGGGCGGCGGGCGGCGAGGTCGCCCGGCGGCCGTGGCAGGTGAAGCGCGGGGCAAGGTGACGGTCGCAAGGATAGACGGACGGGCGGGTGACGTGACGCGCCGCGCCGCGCCGTCTCTCTGTAGGCGAAGCGCATAAGCCGTCATTCTATGTGGGGGGAAATCTCAGACGGGATGTGACGGTGGGAAATGGCACAGTACGCAGCTTTTGGTGGTATCTTTATCAGACGTAAATTTACTTCGCAGTGATTTTCTTAACTTCACTGAAAAACAAACTTTTTGAGTTTTCAAGATATGTGTATCGCAAGAAAGTCCTGTAACGTACCCTCGCCGACTAAAGACCAGGAATATTCACGGCAGTTCTAGTCTTTCACACAATACCTTAAGCCTTAATCTCAAAATACTTAAACCGAGAGATGTGGCTCAGGGCATCAACTGATGTGTGCAGTGCCTCTGATAAGAAGGTCCTAAGGTTCGATTTCCGACTGTAGGGTTTTAGACACCGCCCCAGCCGGGATACGCTCTAAGCTCCCGACTGGTCTTTCGGTACGTATGTTAAGAGTGCGTGCGTGTGTGTGTGTGTACGTAAGGGGGGAAGAAAGAACAAGGAAGAGAAAGGAAAAATTGCGCGTGGTCCGTTGCCCGTTTGCGAAGGTACTGCTCCAGCAGTCGCCTGGTGTGGATCAGAGACACCAAAGAAAACTACCGATCGCAGCGGCCGTCCGCGAGAATTTTCTTC
>JAZDUA010001082.1:217500-220814 GCA_038098605.1 Gryllus longicercus
ACCGACTCACCTATTCTCGTGACACCAGTACGACACTATTTCATAAAATAGCAACTCACCTGCAAAAAAGAAAGAAAATATTAAAGAAGTTATAATGCGAGAACAAATTATTGGCAAATACATACAATTTTAACAACATATGAGTATGAAAATATGAGTTTAGCATAATTTTCAAATGTTTGAATTCGCAAATTAGAATTTCCCGCGCTCGAATTCATAGTCTTTCGGGAGATAGCAGATTGGAATTCGATAAATGCACGCTACGCCGCGACACAGCAGTTTGAAATTCTAAGAATTTCTTATCATTGTTGGGGGATGTTAAAACTGCATGAAACGCAGTTTTAATGGTCAAATTTGTATTGTCATTTTAGGTTTAAAAGGATTAGTTTCCGCACCTAATGTTCTACGATTTATAGTGAGTTTTACAAGTTATGTCTGAGATGTGTTAATATGGACGCAGTACCACTAAGCAGTATGCATAAATTGCAGTACCATAATATTTCGTAACCTTTATGAATTGCGAGAACGTAAGTGCTCTTGTAGCACCATCAGTTTTCTTCATAAGATGATACTACGAAAAGTAATGAACGATACACATCCACACTTCCACACAAAAGAAAGAAACAGTATTGGTTACAAACCCCGGCTATCACCTCGGCTATCACCCCGCTATCAGACAGTAGTTCGGCGCCGGATCTCACCATACAGCGGGAGAAAGCTCACCGCCACCTCCCGAGCAAAACCATACACTACATTTTGAGGACTAACAGACCATCAACCCCGGTAGTTGCTGTGGGCGGAATCATTAAAACAATCAATCAATCAATCAATGGATGTTTCTGGTGGGAAAAAAGGGAAGTTTTAACTTTTTTTTTTTTTTTTTTGCCATCCCTAGGTGCAGCGCATTCCGGGCCAATTCTCACGGTGTCGGCGGCGAGCGATCGGCATGCGAAGCGAGCGGCGAGCGGCCCGCCCCAAAAACCCGCTGTCCGCCGGAGCACCGCCCGGGCGATCGCGGCCGCCGAATACGGCGCGCAAAACACAGAGCGCGCGCCCGGCGCATGAAAACGCGCCGCTGGTTCTCGGCCTCCTCCGCGCGCGGTGTGACCGAAGCGCAGAAGCGTGGCCCAACCTGAAGGGACTTCTAATTCGGTCTCCTCATGAAACGTTTCGCGAAGTCGTTCGTTGCAAGTCTCGCGGTTAAATTATGGAGAGAAAAAAAAACATGTTGGATTCAGCACAGCAACTGATAATGAAAATCGGTATATGGTGGGAACTCACAGGTTTCGGTATAAAATTACTAACTGATATTTATGCTCATTAATTTGAACGATAGAGAGCGAAATATAGGAATTATGTAAAATTTATTTCACTTCTTCCCTACGAGATAATCCGTTACTGAAAAATTCATAACAAACCCACCTAAAACACATACGAATGTTATTACTAACACATACACACACATATATGATTCGATTTACCACTACTTATTTTCTACTCATTCGTGATAAGTGAACTGAACTCTTAGGTCAAATTCACGCAGTCTCTGCACTCAAAAGGAACATGCATTAGCCTTTCAAAAGTATATCATAGTTTCGCACATCGATGTTTGAAAATAGCATCATCGATGGTCATGGTAGTACATGGCAAAGTTTAGCAAAACATCGATGTATGTATACATCACTAAAAGACAGATATTGTCAAGAAACATCGATGTTTTAAATATTATATAACACGTAATTTTCCCATCCTGTTTCCAATTTTAATTGGAGTACTAAAATGATTTTTTATTGTTAGATCACATATAAGTAATATATGTGATATTTCCCCCCCCCCACGTCACATACAGTTTTTCCTGTTTTTTTGATTGAATAAATCTAAATCTAAATATGTTAATAATTCAGTTTATCGAATGTAAGTGATGAAAAAAAATATAGAACTTCCTGTTTTGCTATTATTCCATTTATTCACTTTCATTGATAAATCGTCGAAGTAAAACGTCTTGTAGGATGTAAGGATGAGAGGTGGAAATCTGCGCAAGGAACTTTTTTTAGGTTTTGGCCACGTTTTCGATTATTTGGACACACTGTGCGTCGCTCGGTGGGCAGGCCCGCCCATTATGAAGCACGAGTTCGTCCGCGCGTCTGGGTCCATTGTGATGCAAAACAAAGTCACGAGAGCTGCGTAGAAGTGCGAACGAAAAGTAGGGTCTCCGGGCCAGACAATGCGCAGTTGTTTTTCATTACGAAATAATTTACGAAGTTTTGATAAATACTGCGGCACTGCGGTACTGCAGCATTAATGCGTTTGGGTAAGATATACGAGAGCAAGCCAGAGAAGAACTTTTTTAAATTTCTTGCTGGTAAATAAGTTTAATAATTCCAAATAGGCTAAAACAAAAATACGCGATTTTTATTTTGGTGTAATTCTTTTCCTTTTCGACATATTGCGCAAATTTATTTACACATTTGTCATACGTAAAGATGATTTTTGTATGCCCTGACGAGTAGGAAAATGTTTATCAAGTCTTTTATTTCCCTACAAGGAAATCTTACTTTAGATTTCACATCGTAGTGAACGCGTTACCAATCAGTACAGTCAACCTTTTTGACATTATTGGGCACTCACAAACATACAGACTCATCAGTAATTAGGCAAAGCAAATTCATAACCGCAGATTATAATGCTTTAATGATTTGCGTCATTGAAATGTGCGAATATTCCTTTCCGCACACCTGTGAAATAGACTGAATCGACGTGATGAATTAAATAGACATTACCGTTCACTGAATTTTTTGTTAGATTTATTATAAAGATTTTGATAACTTACTTTTTTTTAAATCAAATTTCCAAATCCACTAATTTTTTTTAAACGTTTTATTTTTGAACGACTCTTGTTTTTTTTCACGTATTCCCGATTTTCTTTCAGGTTCTTTACAAAACAAAAACTCGAAAGACCATTTGGCAATCAAGTTCGAAAGTTTACAAGTATAACAATGCAACAGTTTTCTTGAAGGTCACTGTCAAATTGTTCGGAAGAAGCGTGTTTGCTCACCTGCACCAGCACCTGCACTAATTTTGCTGCACATGTTTCTGGCAAACAGGCATCTGTGTGAAACTTTTATCGCCAAATTTGTGTTTTGTGGCTAAATTATACTACTAGGGCATTCCAACTCTTTAAGCAGATGGTTATGTGAGCAATTTTCTCTATAAAAAGTAGTAAAACTATTTATCTGTGCCGCATGCGACTTCTCATGTCATCTTCGCGGACCAACAACGGTTTGCTTTACATAGGACTCTCCCTTAGACTTAAC